>JAPYYT010000333.1:0-52115 GCA_030522565.1 Ceratosolen corneri
TAATATAAATTAGTTTCCAAATTTACTATAATTTATAATACGTCGCGACCAATTTGAAAAGGCTGAGAAAGATTCGAGGACCGTCGGAATCTTGAACAGTAGTCTCAAAATGAAATTACCTCACTCCAAGAACTTGACATCGATAGTGTAGTATCGATAGCATTTGCAGTTAGATTGTAATTCCATTATAATAAAAAAATTGTTCGAGTTATAAAAACACGATAACAAGAAATAAAAGGGTCAGGATTTCTATTTTATCAAAACTTTAGAAAAGTTTACCTTTATGAAAGCAAAGCGTAAGGGCCATAAATTAATGTCAGCGAAACTGTTTGGAGTTATAATAGTAATAGTAGTTGCAGTATGTGAAATTTAGATCATTGGATACATTACATTATTATATTACATATGACAACTTACCTCTTAAATATAAAAATTGAATATAAGCAATAATCTATCATTTATAAATACTAAAAAATACCTTGTCATTATAAGCTCAGATTATTAATAACATTTGTACGATATAAGATCAATTTATTAATTTGTGAACGTTTAATCCAATTTTTTAACTTGTCAAATATAATGCCAGAGATAGTCATCAAATTATGAATTCTGCATGATAATTAAATATATATATATATATCACTGGTTTGCTAATACTAAGTTTTTTAATAAATAAATTAATATACAAGTTAATAAACAAACTTAATGACTTTGTTCATATATTTTGGTAACTAAAATTTGCCAATATTTTATTCTATAATATTAGGTAAATAAGTACTGTATAAACATTCATTTAAACTTTAAAAATATTTTATTTCTATTTTAAGAAGCCATTACACAAAGAAATATGTTAAGTTAAAATATTAAAGATAAATATAAATTAAGATTGTGTTATTATTGATGTTATACACATATTTATTTTTATTTTATTTATATTTATTTATGTTTATTTTATACAAATATATATAATAAAAATAATATATATTCATAAAATAAGTTTAAGATTAAAAGGAAAATATAAAGTTAATAAAAAATTTTATTCAATTTGAATCAGATATATTTTTTAAAATATATTTCTTACGAATATAAACATTTTTATCTTACATTCAGATACAACATCATTCAATCAATAAAAAGGGTGTTTATTGGAATTACTATTGTGTAAGTTGAAGTATTCAACGTTGAAGCTTTAAATTCAAAGTCACATTAGTATAGATCATGTTTGTAAATTGTTTTAGCAGAGAAATTCTTTGAACCTGTTTATTTTTCTCTTCGCACGCTACCTTCAACGTTGCATTGTAAAATTCGCCTTTGTGTGTGAAGTTAAAATGAGATAGAGATATACAGACAGACAAAGAGAGACAGAGAGAGAAATTCAGAATGCGCGACAGAGCAGGGGTAGAATAAGGCAGGTGGAGGGCGTAGAGAAAGGGATCAAATGTGAAACCATGGGCAGTTTCAATACACAAAAATGTGCGTAACTCACTGAAACAAATTTACATGTAAGGTGTGCTCTCACGTGTATGTGGCGAAGTCTCGTCGGACGCGAGTTCTTCTCGTCTAAAATATTCTGTATAAAAAAATAAAAAGATAGAAGAACGAAGAAAAAGACATAAAACGGAACGAAGACTAGAAAGAGAAAGAAAGCAACGAAGGAGAAAAAGAGTGAGAGGATGAAGACGAAGCCTTGCATCGGTAACTTGCTTCCCTCGTACACCGCGGGAGTTGTACTTACACTCGCGCGCGCGCACACACACAGGTGCAATTATCGCTCGCATTCACGAACGCATATGAGAGGCTGTATATTATGCAGTGCAAACCCTTCAAAGTCGCCTGTCTAACAGCGCTCACTTCTTCTCAACGCGGTGTATCCGAGGACTTGGGGCTTTTCCCCTTTGTTAAACTGCTGACATCCTTCTCGCTCTCTCCTAGTTCATATTTTTCTGGCTCTATATATTACTCACTCACGCTTTTCTCCGCACGCTCGCGACTCTTTTGTTTTTCATGCATTGCGCTACTTAAGTTTTCACTCTGGCGCTGCAAATTAATTATATACACCATTCGGTTTCTTTCTCCCTCTATAATATTTGTTCCTTCAGTGGTTATTCATCGCCTACTAAATCGTTTGATCTTCGTTGCTGAGGAAACGATCTCATAGATCAATTTACTTGCCAGATACACGTGGCTTTTTCTAAAGATATAATCTAAAGAAATAAAATCACCATGATATTTAGACAATGGAAAGTTTATGCTACTTATCGATTTATAATTACACAATTGTGCAAAATTTGCAAGAGTTGTGGGATATTAATTATGGAGTATCATTAATGTATTCTCTTTTTCTTACAAATTCCGTAACTTGCATTTGAGGATTTCAAAGTGATTTTATTTAATAGAACTCAGCCTCAGTATTTATGATCTAATGAAGAGAAACAGTATGAATATTAAATTTAATTTATGTGAGAAAACGAATTTCTTGAAATTAAATCCTAATTTATTAGATACATAACATTAAATATAACTTTATTAAATTATTGCTAGGTACCCTTATGTGAGGATTTAAGTTCACTGAAATTGATTTGAATTTTAATAAATTGAAACGAAAAGAAAAGTTTTTCTAATAAGACTAAGAAATTGTTTAGAAATTAATTCACTTTATTCATATTTTGAATGATTCGTATATATCATTCAACAAAAATTCATAAATTCAACATAATGTACATTTATTTTCATGAATACTTTTTTACCTAACTTGACTAGTAATTTTAAGCAATCTTTTAGCCTTTTTGTTTGCTACCAAATACATCAATAAAATGCTAAATTTACAAAAAATTAATATAAAACGTTAAAAGTAAAAAAGCAGACATTTAAAGGTAACTTAACGATTAAATTATACTTCAATATTTTTTAAATAATACATTTTTGTCTTGTTTGACAATTTTTTATTGTTATATTAACAATTTTATTTAGGATAAATTGAGTAACATAAAAAATATTTTGTTAAAATAATTTTATTATATATTTTTCCTTTCTGTCTAATTTTTACCTGTTTCTATTGAAAAATATGTTTCTATTACAAAATTTATACACAAAAAAACAATTATTGAGACTTTAATTTTTATTTATTTCCCTAATTTTTTTCATCTAATAATTTTATTTCATCTTGTGATTTTCTTTCAATAAAACAAACTCGTAATTTCTAAATTCTTTAGTCCACAATTGAAATTAAATATAGTCGTAAATTTAATCCGTGATTCGCAGTGAATTATTTATCTAAATTTACAATAGTTTAATAATAATAAAATAAATTTAATAATAAAATACAAAATTTAATATTTTAATAAAATGTATTTCATAATATATTTTTAATACATTTTCGGCAACTCAACCAATATATCATCAGAATATATCCAGCTTATGAGTTCACTTATTATAAATATTGTTGGGTTTGGCGGAATTACTTTTCTCAAATCCAGATTCAATATGAAAACAATTGTCCCGTCAAATATTATTTCTTTAACTAGAATTCCTCAAAGGTATTTGCTACCGTGCACGAGTCGTGTTAGCAAAGTATAAAGAGCACACAGTCTTCCATTCAGGCGTGTATACCATAACTTTATGCATTGCACAATGCTAGTGGCATAGCTGTCGCTTGCTTGCACGACCTCTCTTATGACAAAATAATAAGAAATTGATCTAACCGTCTTTTACGCTTATTATATTCTCGACTTTCGCTCTCTATTTCTCATTTTGTCTTTTCTGGATGGGTGGCAACTGAGCGACAACAACGACAATGACGACGACGACGACGAGAGTGCCGCCCGCTTTCATCTAATCACCCGTCCTTCACTACATGTCAGTGATATTGCATGTACATGATCAAATTTATGTACATACATGCTTAGGCCTGCATGTGCGCAAAAAAAGATGGATATAGGCAAACGTACAGTGGATTTTCCGGGGCATGCACCAAATCGCACTAGCAATTCGACAGATTATTTGCACGCCTATCGTGAAACGTAGCCGGTTTTTGCCATGAAGAGATTGCGTGGTTGGCGGTGTAACGAATCAAGCTCTCTTTTTTCGTGTTCTCCCTAACCCTGTTGCTTTTGATTTTCTGTTTTTATACAAAGACAAGAAATTTATTACTTACAAGTTTATACTGTGCCTATGTGGTCTCGATGCTACGATTTGAGCTTGTTGAGCGACGCGACAGAAGTTTACGTTGAAACGATTAATACAAGAGTTTCGACTTAAAGAGAAAAATATATTCCTGTGAAATATTGTATCAACGTGTTTATTAAAACTGTTACAATTATAATTCGTTAAAGAATAATAAGTACTATGTTTATGCGTTTCCGTTAAAATCCTCTATGCAGCAATACTACTTTCAAAACCTGCTACATTACGTGATTCGATAAAATCAGTAGCTAACTTTATTTTAATTTTCCACAATGTCCTTAAAATAGCCGATATTATTATAGATATTTAAGCTAATTTGCATAGACATTGAACCTTCGAGATTTGTACTACAGTTTCTCATGTTTGAAATAAAAGTTTTTTATTTATTTTCACAGTTCAATTTCATCATATCAATATTTTTTATAAATGTATTCAATGGTACATATTACACAACTGATTTTACACGAATATTCAACAAAGTAATTGTTTACAAGCTTTTATAATAAATTTAACATTGCATTTTTTTATTATCTGACAAAACTAATTAAATAAAGGCCTAAAACACCAAAATATTATTTTATAGATATATACTTTTGATACATATTTCTAAATTATAACCTGATACATTTTATCTTTACGTCAAATATAATTTATATTATTTCATATTTTTTTTACAATTATGTTTCAATATTTGGGGTGTAATACTGTAAAAAATTAAGTTTTTATTAAAATCTCATTCAAAAGAAAATTTATATTAAAGTTTGTTGAAAAAGCCGAGGCTCATTTGAATAAAGTAATGCTGTAAAATTAAAACAAAGGGAAATGCTAAATACACGTATAATGGACCAATTACTTCCAACGAAAAAAAAAGTTCATATATACAGTAAATTTTGAGTTGAATGCCATGTTTATGGTACCTGGATAAATTTTTAATCTAATTCAGTACGATTTTTATTTAATACTAAAAATATTATCAAATACAGTATATTGTATTAACAATGCTTTTCGTAAATCCATAAAAATTCCATTAATACTGATTTATCTATATATTAAATTAATATATTGTATATTGTATTAACAATGCTTTTCGTAAATCCATAAAAATTCCATTAATACTGATTTATCTATATATTAAATTAATATGTGTAGTTAGTTTGATATCTGGTTGGCTTAGCTACGTGTCTCGGTATATGTAAATACAAAGAAATTACTTGTAAGAAAAGGAGAAACTCGATAAAGGCTAGAGTGGTACGAAACAGAGCACAACGTTCAATAGGAAAGTGCCGTGAGAATAATACGCATTACTAAATGCATATACAACCTATCTCCGCAAACCACTCAGATGGTGCATACCTACCCATCCACGTACCACCATTAATTTATTTATTTTTTCCGCTTATGCTTGCCAATTTTCATACTTCCCTTCCATTCCCCTTCTAACGTCTTGTGTACATTGTTCTTTTTCGTTTTTCGGTCGTTTCCACACGTGTTTACTTCTCATCTCTCACCTTTTCCCGTCCCATCACTCGCAATATAAACGGATATGCGAGGAATGCTGCTAAAAGCGAGGAAAGCTCAAAAGCCACGTATTTCCAACGATGCGTATCGAAAAATTTGCGCCCTTCCCAGCTGGCACAAGAATAACGAGAGCAGTTGTTGTTGCTTGGCACCCACAGAATACCACATAGTGCGCAATACTCTCGCCTCTAAACATATACAGTAACCTATCCACCCACTCACCCACTCATCTACACGAACGGGCGATCATACACAATGTATGAGTGAGCACGCGCCCATATGTATAAGTATGTATATAAAACGCCAGATTTGGTAGCAAAAGCCACGGGGAAAGATGCTTTTTACAAACTTCGTGTCGGCGGCGTTCGCACTGAAAGAAGCGCCGTTTATGCTCTCTGCACTTCCCTCTATCTTTTCCGAACTGCACTGATTCTTCGAGAATTTAGAATTTAGACTCACTGCTGTACAGCCTTTTCATTCGCGTCTTCATAGCCTCTTTCACGACTCCATCCTATACGTCCATACTGGGCCTACCGCACTTTATTCTTATCTTAAATAGAATTTTTTATATTTTTTAAATTGATCAAATTTCGCCTGGTCTCGTTGGTCGATTATGTATGTATATAAGTAAAGTACAAAAAATATAGTAACTGAATTAATTTTATATAACGAAGATTTAGTTTTTAATTGCATTTGAAATCTGAATTTAGCTAAAGTATTTTAAAGTCAACCCTTACTACGAGTATTTTTTAATGTAAATATAAATATTTTCTTTATTATAAAACATATTGAACCATAGCATAATAAATTAATTATGTTTATTACATTTAAGTCATTGGTAGTCGTGATGTTTACAATACAATATATATATATATATATATATATATATATATATATATATATATATATATATGTAACAACTATTTTTTATGTTAGGAATATATTTTAAAATTTATCTTTAACATAACTATTTTAGTCTTTTTAAATAGTATTACTCACAATTAGTGAATTCAATAATTAGGTAGTAAAGCATAGTAAAGCATAATAAAGCATACGTAAAAAAATAAACAGAGCTTGAGTAAAAAATTTGATAGTAAAATATAAAATGGGATGTACTAAACAATACAGATATATATTCAAGATAGACGAACCAGAAAACCGTTGCGAAAAAAATAAAATACATCATTGTGTGTACTAACGATGTAGGCAATGATAATGCCTATTTTGAGTATAAATGATTGGAAGATTTTGTTCTGAACTTAAACGATGATATTTGATGAATATCGCAAGTTTATCTTGCTATTATTGAATTAACTACGCTCAAAATTATATAATCAAGGGATTATAAGAACGTCACGTAGCCAACCTCTGTAACATGAACCTATTCAAAAGGTTTAAAATTACTCGAAAAAAAGCAACAAAGCTGGATGAAACCAGAATTTTAAAAGGAATATTGTCATGTGACTTAAAAATCGCATGTTAACAATAATTATCTTCATTTATACTTCAATATTTTATATTAATTATAGACTATAAAAACACTTAAATCTTTTTCCTGTTCTTGGATATTACTAAAATATTTTATTGCTATGTATGGACAAAAGTTACAATATTTTATTTCTAATTATATTTTTATAACCTTACGGCCAAATTTATGAGTCTTTTATCTTTCAAAAATATTTGCCAATTAATAGTTTATTATTATCACAATCAATATTAGATTATATATATACATATATATTTCAACATCAATAAAACTATAATTATTATAGTTTTAAAAATAATTTTACTTTATTTAATGCAGATAATAAATTGTTATAAAAATTTTTAGTAAGCGATTCGAATTTCTTAATGAATTGTACGAAGTAAAATAAATTATTTTGTAATTTAATTTGTAATTAATTTGTAAGATTTAAATTATTTCCCATTATTTTAATAATTCCAAAATTCAATAAATTCGAAAGATTCTTTGTTTAAAAATAAAAATAAATTTAAAAGAATTTAAATATTTAGCTATAAATTATTAATCTGTCATATTAATATATCAAATAATTATAAATTCAATTCGTAAGTATAAAAAAAACACTACCAACTTTGTTTCAGTTTGGTTATAGTAATAATCAGTCTGCTTCAAATTCATCGTAAATATATTTTGTATTTCATTAAATTTTTAAAATATAACTGCGAATAACCTGAATTTCAATTTTGTTTTATATAAGTAAACGTATATAATAGCTGCACTCTAACGAACTACAAAATAATGTATGATTAAACGAAAATTCGTACACACTTTGAAAATTATCAATCTATAACACAGGTCAGCATTGTTGCTTTCTATAAGCATATTTTACAATAAAACTTTTCCTAAGTGACAAAAATAAGGCACGTAGAGTATTGTATAAGCGCCAATCTTAAAGTCGTCAAAAAAAATCGTAAAAAAAGAAAAGAGATTTCAGAAAAACAAATAAGAAAAATGAAAAGAAGAAGATAACGTCATCAACGCTCAATGTGCGATGCGCAAAGATCCGTTGTCTCTAAAAAAAAACGAATATTAAATCAGCCAAACTCCCGTCGCCTGTAGCTGATATGCGAGATCCGCCATCTTCCTAAACACATCCACTCTCGCACTTCTTCGAAAATTCATTTGTTGCTCAGTGCCACGATTGTCAATAGCTACCGCGCAGTTGTATAATTTACAATTTCTGAAGTGTAGCCCGTCAATTATAAGAAAATACTGCTGACGGGCGTTTGCTAGTTCATCCGAACGCGCTTCTCAATTCCGCGCTCATTCCCATAACGCCTACGTCTATGTGTATGTGAGTGCGCTCGTGGCATTCCTTTTTTCGCCGTGATTTTTTTTCTCTGTAAAGGGTCGGCAGCCACGGCTACGAGACTACACGTACGATCAAAATGCACGACCAGTAAAGTATCGTGTTCAGTGTTCTTCGCTCGTTCGATATGCTGCACATGCCTTGTCGTATGGTGTCGTCTCGTCTTTCTCGCGTTGTGCGCTTCGTGGGCGCGGAGTAAGTAAAAAATAAGCGAGCGGCTACTACCTCCCGCAGAAGCGAAGCCACAATTTCGTTTAGGTTTTCCAAGCCGGAGGATTTAACCTTGGCCGGGGAAGCAAACCTCTCGCCTCCCTTCTTCCTCTTTTCATTCACCAACCAAATCCCGGTCCGTCGTTCTTACCTTATCTTCTTTTGATGCTCTGGAAAACGATCGACTGGGTTTTGAAAGCTCTACTCTGTTAGACTCTCAAAGAAAAAACGGAACGCTCCCGAGAACGAAGGGGACATTGGGCATATGATGAAGAATGAAGGAGAACTGGCTAGAAAAGAAGCGCACAAGTTTGAGTGGCATTGAATAAAGAAGAGAAACAAATCTAGAGGTTGAAAATGCAGAAGGAGGGAAGGAGAGAGAAAGAGAGAGACGAGATGAGAAAATGGTGATTGATGAATGGAAATAATTTTATAAAAAATTTATCATGTATTGGCGTTGAAGGAAGAATATCATAAATATGGAAATATAGTATGCATAGAAATTTTGATAGTTGTAAATCTTTAACTTGAACTCGGGGGAGAATGATGCGATTTCTAGGATGTTCAATTATTAATATTATGTAACAGAATACCCATCTTGCAATTCGATAGCGTAAATTTATATATAAATTACAAGCAAACTAAATAAATACGCCAATAGAATCAAGATGAAATTTAACATGAAATAAAATTTTTATAAAAACAAAAGAAAACATATATACATATATATATAAATAAAAGTACCAGCAAATTTCTTATAAATGTCTTGTTCGTTTCTAATTCAATTTAACATTTAAGTAATTGCATTATATTTTACGACATTTTTCGTAAGAATTTATCGCAATGTAACAAAAATAATAACATAATAACAATAATAAGTTAATTTTCAGATATGAAATAAATGATTTATTTCAGTAACTTGATTTATTTCAGACGAAACAAACATAATATCTTATATCTTAACAGTAACATTCGATTGTTTACTTTTGTTGATTTATCTAACTACCAAAATATTATATATATACAAATAATAAATATAGGGTCTTATTCATAATTATTACTTTCAGTAGCTTTACGCACAAAAATTTTAATTTATAGAAAAATTTATACATAAATACTGGTAAATTTTATTTAAGAATCATATAATATTAGATGAGGAAATTAAGAATTATAAGATAAAAAATAAATGAATGTGGAATTATTTCTATATTTTCTTAAAAATTGGTAAAGAATATTTAATTTTTTTATTTATAAAGTAAAGCAAAATAGTCATTCATTAGTGTTTCCCCTTTGAAATTTTCTTCTATAATAAATAAAAAATTTTATTATTCATATTGTAATGATATTGTATAAAAAATTAACAACAAAATTTTTGATAATGTAATTATTGAATGTTAACCGTCATTTCTTTATTTAATAAGTAAAATATTTATTAAATACAATGTTTCGTTTATTTCACTGTATTTAATTTAAATTAATATAAAATTCTGTAAATAAAACCTAAACATTATTGATCTTATTAATGAAAAAGCCTTATTTTAAATACCGATAGTATTATAAAATGAATTTTTACTTTAAGTAAATATAATTATAATCTGCAAGAAATTTAGTGTGCAATGCTTTATGACATTAAACACTTTTTACTTAACCAATTATACTTAATACTTTATACTTAAAAATCACTTTTGTACTCAATTATTAATATTTTTAAATATGTAAAATAAAATTGTTCTTAATTTATAAAATCAGGAATTAAACAATAACTAAGTAAAAATTTAGCCTTTATAAATAAATTTATCGACTTCCAATTATTATTCTTATTATAATATATTGTTATATTCTAAAGTCATTCAAAAATATTATTGTTGAATAAATCATATTATATAAGAACGGCTAGTACATGAATCTTGCTTTTCTTGTACTGTTTGAAAGCTCAATATCTACATTACATTAAAATTTGTGAATATCTTTTTGAAAGTACTTGCTTTATCATAAAAAACAACGGTCTTTTGATTTAGTTATAAGTATTATATAATATTTATATTAGATTCGAACTTTACAAATTTATGGTTGAATAGACCAGTTTAAAAACATTTATCAAATATAAAATGTTTATTGAAAGAAATTTCTTATATTGACTTTTGCTTATATTGAAAATGCTTAGATTACTATTTTAATTAATATATATTTTAATTTTTTAATAAAATCCCATTCTAAATTTTTTTAAAATATCGATTATATATGCAAATAATAGTGAATTATTTATTGTAAGATTTTACGGCTTTGTATTATATGAGATTGAATGTTTAGTGACGTGTAATTATTTATAAAATGTAATAAACACAACTGATTACAATTTTTATTTTCTGCATGCATGTTCTATTCTTTTTTTGTGGCATTCAGCAGAAGATTTTCAACTAATTTATTATTTTATATTGAAAAGATTACAATTTTATAATTAACGAATATGACTAACGTTTAAATTTTCTTAAAAAGTTTTATATTAAAAAGTTATTAATATAATTATAACAGTATAGTCTCATTTGATTTAGTTTAATTTATAAAGAGTACTTGATTATTTTTAATATTTATCTTAAAAACTGAATCTAAATTTATCTATATATCTAAATATTTATCAAATATCAAATTAATTTCGTATTACTGTATCTTATTTATAATATATGCAATGAAAAGACAAGTGTCGAGGAAAATTGAAAAATTTTTAAAAATCGAAAAAATAATGTAATCAAATATTTAGACAGATAAATAGGAGTGGTATTTTTTAAAATTATGTATATTAATATATTGTTTCCCATTTAGTTGTAACTACGTGGCAACGTTATCATAATACATCGTATGAATATATTTAATTAACTCTAATCGATTTAAGTATATATATATATATATAATAAAATTAGTTAAATTAAAAATAAGGCAAATTAAGTCTTAAAGAATTAAATTAATCTACAAATGCAGAAAAAGTATAAAGATTTGTAGTGATATTAAATTAATCTAATATCAATAAAAGAAAAATGAATGAAAGATCTAAAAACAGCTTAAGTGAAAACTGCTGGGCTTTCTTATAGGTGGTAAAGAACTTATGCGTTTTTTGGAAAAGCAGGAAATATCTAAGCGATAAATATACAGAAAAAATAGCCTATACGTAATGTAAATAATAGTCAGTTTAGTGAATAATATTTGAAGTTTGATGAGAAAAAAAAGTTACAAGGATTTAACATGTGCTGACGTACTAGGCAAATAAAAGAAAAAAATATGGCACGGAGGTTGTAATCGTCGTTCTCGACGTTTTCGTCTTCTTCGTCATTATATTGAAGTTAAGACAACTTTCAATAGCTGGAACTTGTTTTAATGAATGTTTATTCATTTAGTAGTTATGGAGGCATATGCATACGCATTCTATAGAACCTATGGTTCGTAATTGCAGATAAATTTAATAGAAAACTACACAATTAAATATAAAAGTTGTCCAATTTATTACATAATATAATATATATAATAATATATTACAATTTATCAAGTCAAATACCTAAACCTATCGAAACAAAATTTTCAAAACAATTTTTAAACTTCCATTAGAACTTTAATATATTTTTAATACTTATTTTATTTAACCTTTTAATTATTTATAAAAAATTTTCAAAGAATTTTTTATGTTCCCTAAGATTTTGCAATAAATACATCGCATGTTCATGAATGTTCTAATTTTTTATGCTGATATAAAAGTTGCAGATAAAAATAAAAAAAATTATATCAATCAATTATATCAATGCATTGTGTAATAATAATATTATGTAGTGATATTTTAAAAATTATTTTTTTGAAATATCATATCAGAACTGATAATTTTTAATCGATTAAATATATGTATTAAATAATGTTATCAATTAAGGCTGCATGATGCGCTGCATAAATCCACATACGTATACACATTTGCCTACCTGTTTCATCTCTCTCTCTCTCTTCTCATTTCTTCTTCTTGGCCTCTAGAGGAACGTGTACACATAACGATACACGAACGCGTGAATTAATTTAAGTGAGCTGTGTAGATCCTGACGATAGGTGCAGCTTGAAACAACAGGAAACTTTATATAGAGGGTGGTTCGAGCAAATGCCCCATCAGGTACATCTTGTAAATATCGAATTTCTGTAAGGAGAGAAAAAAACAAAAAAAGTTAATGTTAATGTAAAAATGAAAGTTAATGGAAAAATATGGAAAACATTGCTTTGACTGACGTGAAAGCTTGCTAATATAACGGGAAACGCTTACATTGTTGCACTTGCCAGCAGAATTGCCGCGTGTGTTAAAAGAACAAATGACGATCTGTTTGCTTTAAAAACGATTGTGTATATCTGGACGATGGCTAGCGGATAGTTAATATAACCATATTATGGCGCTTCTTATCCTTCTCTGCTTTTCTAAGCTTGACTCATCTATTTTTTGTTGTCAATCGCTCATGTTTCGATTGATATTGCACGGCTTGTATCGGCGATTGTTTATTAAAAGATCGGAAGTTAAGAGTATACTACGATGGAACTTAATGTAAGACAGCATGCCTACCGACCTATTAATATACACATCCTGTTTAATTTTTATCTCGCTAGATTTATTGTTTGGCGTGATTATGAGAGATTCTATACCGCAAACCATTAGGTGTATATTAAAGCGTTTGCGTTTCTACCCTTCTCATTCAAAGCATTAATAATTCAAATTGTAATTATATTAATAATAGCTTTTAAAGTATTCGAATGCTTGATTTGCCTTTTACACCTTAATAAATTTGTGCACAAGTAATTATATAATAGTAATTCTTATATAGAAATCACTTGATGGATATTACTAACCGAAAAATGAAACAAAAAAAATGTTTTATAGTATTTGAGGTTATCGCTCGTTAAATTTATCGCAATAAAGTATTGATTTTTCTTACTTTAAATGAATTTCTTCATTATTTAGTTACTGTTATATAATTTGAATCGATAATATTAAGTCCCGTTATTAAAAAAGAAATTTTCGGTAATAAACTAATTTAATCGTTAATACATAAAGTAGCGTTTCTTTGCAGATTACTGACATTTTAAATGCCCGCAAAATTATAAGTTTGTCTGAGACATTTATGCTATCAAGAAAATGATGAAAATGTGAACTATACAAATAGAACTAAAAATTAGTTTAAATTTACAGATAAATAATTTTAAATTATCAATATTAAAAATTTTTTTTCTAAATTATAAATAAAGTCATTTAAAAAACCAAGAGAATTATGATTTTTCTTATTTAATTATAAGTGCTATAGAATATTTGTTTGTAATATTTAAAAATTTTTTTAAAATCCTGCATGTGTGCATAGGAATTCGCTGTATTTTATTATTTATCTACGACTATTTAATTTTAATTTGTTTTCCTTACCGAGCGGAGGGTAAAACAGAACAATTCGACTAATGGTAAGTTTGTTCTTTTATCTATACAACTGTATACGTTACCTTGAGATAACTAACATGAGTACACAGACTTTTCTATTAAGTCATCTGCTAATAACAAATATTTTTTCTTAAGTAATTATCATTATTTATTTATATTTATAAAAAAATATTATAATAATTTGTTTAATATAAAATTTTCAATATGCATATATCACTGTTGAATTCTTATTCTAATACACATTTAATCTTAATATTTAAAAATTTGTATTTAATTGTAAAGTATATATCAATAGTCATGTTTTTATATACCAGGATTTTATGAATAAAATATTTTAAAACATTTTTAAAAGTTGTATGAACTATTATAATAGTAGTGATATGATAAAATACATCGTTTAAAATATTAAATATATTTAATATATTCTAATAGTTGACTATGACAAACTAAACAATGAAAAATTCATCTAGTTTAAATATATAAACTTAAGAGAAATACAAAGATCAACTGATTTTTTAAATGTTTTTCAGATCTATTTATTTAATAGTGTAAAAACAATTTATTGAAAATACATAATAAAAAGGAAAAGAATGCTTTTTTAATTAAGTGATTTGATATTAAGGATTCATTTGGGATTTATGAAATTTTTTATTTGTGTATTAATACATAATTATGAAAGGAAACACTTTAAAAAGTGAATTATTAATAACAATAGTTATTAAAAAAAATATTTGTATAGGTACAGTATCGATAGAGATTATTACAAAATTACATTAATTATAAACATTTGGTCGTAGCTTATTATTTAGATTTAATTACGTATTTCTACACTTTATATATTTATTCATATTATAATAGTCTACTGAATCAAATAATATTCTCGAAAATTACATGTTACATCAAATGAGAATACGAACATTTTTTAAATTCATATATTTTACTGTAGCTGATATATGAAAAACTAATTTTGTTCTCTGAATAAAACTATAATTTTCATAAGTAATTATATAATTTCGTAAATAAAGGGAAGGTAAATATTCATATTCTTTTAGCTAACTGTTTTAATTACTCTAACTTATAGTTTTGTACATCGTTAACTTTATTTATGTATGTAGATACAATGCAATTTAATTCATATTTTGCAACATATCTTTATCTATTGTAATTATCTTCTGTCAATCTATTTAATATTTCATAAACTATTTATTATTATTCATAAATTTTTCTTTTGTTAAAAGTATAATCGATACAATATTTAAAAATATCGAAGAAATAATTTTAAAAGGCTACAAGGGAAAATAAAACATTTTTGCAAGCTTATATAACTTTTAAATAAGCTTTAATAAAATCGTATTACTTCATTAGTTCCTTAACAAATGAGAGATTTTTAAAATTTAAAAATATTTTAAAAGATTTTTATCTATGTTTTTCGAAAACTTTACATTTCTCTAAATAATTAATTAAACATCATTACACCTAGAACAAGTAATATTTATTTACTATTTTATCATTAAAATTAAAAATTGAAATTAAACATTAAAATTTATAATATATATTTTATGTATTATTTACAATAAATATTTTATAATATTTTTAATTTTTAATATAGAAAATATTTTGGTTACTGACTTAAATTTATATACTATTTATTTTTAATTATTTTCATTTTTTATAATGTGTATAATATTTATATAAATATTATATTAATAACTTTATATAATTCTCTAATTTTATGTAAAAATAAAAAATCTGTTGCTATACATTCAATCTTAACAAGTTTGTTAAGATTTTGAAAACAACATTGATTTGAAAACAAAAGATTTGAAAACAACATTGTTGTTTTCTTCTCTAATAAATATTTTCAAAGCAGATTTGTAATGTTCAGTTTTAATGTTTATAATTTTTTAAATTTATACTACAATTTTACAATTTAAATGTTCTTAGGTTCTATTTTAATTGAATAATAATGTTTATAATAATGATTATAACGATAGCGATACTTGATGATATAGATGACTCTACTGATGCATATAAGTTTTCCTCTCTTAGTTGACACTCAAATGGGTAGAATATTCATGGCTGTAAAGCAGGCTTTAATTGTGTATATACTTTAAGTAAAATTCGTCGGCATTTATACCGTAGATTACGAATTTATATTTCATACAAATATTAAAAATATTCTTAAACTTTTGGTCAATTTCGATTTTCAAAGTAGAAATTAAACTAATTAATTATAATGTTGCATTTTTTACAATGTAGAAACAAAATACTAACATTTCCATTTCGATAATTCATATTTTCTTTAACTAGAGTGACAAGCCTTTACTTTGTTTGATCAATAGATTTAGGTAGGATTTGTGTTTTAAAAACCGTTTATGTATTTCTTACTACAATCAGTAAATTAAAAAAATATTTAAACATTGAAATTTATTTAACACTATTTAAATAAAAATGAATCATTATAGTTAAAATGGAGTCAGTTCACTCAAGTAACATAAAGCTTGTGATTAAGACTACTGCTAATGAAGGCATAGTAATTCAAGATACAAAAGAAATTAATGAAAAAGATGCAGAACTTGAAACAACAGAATATTTTTTAGATGTTGAAGAGCAAGTTACAGAGGGGGGAAATGAAAATACACAATTTGTAGCTGTAGATGATTGTGAAGAAAATCACGAAGAACAATATATAACTATGGAAGTAGAAGATTCTGATCAAATAGCTATGCAAGATAAAGATATAATATTTTGGAATAAACTTTGTAGAATTTGTGCAAATGATAGTAATAAACTAATTCCAATATTTAATGGGGAAGGATTGGAACACAATTTATGTAATAAAATTCATAGTTATTTACCTTTAAAAGTATGTATAAAAGATATTTGATTATAAAAAAAAAATATATTGCATTTAATAATTATAAAGTATTTAAATAAAGTTAATTTTAATCTTTTATATTAAATTCAAAAATAATTTAATCTTAATAATTATAAAATAATTTTATCTTATAAAGAAACATGAGTATAAATAATTTATTTTATAACTGTATTCAATATATTATGAAAAATTTGTGAATGAAAAATATTATGAATAATTTATTATTTATTAGAAATTAATTAATATTAAGTAAATTTATATATTTTTTTCTTTTGTCAAGAAAATTTAAAAATATTTATTAATATACTATAAAACTAATTTATATAAAATTATTTTTATTATAGTTTATAATTTTATATTGTAATTTTCTTTATTTGAAAATATAAAAAATTTTTAAATAACAGTACTCTTCTTTATTTTAAAATTATATAAAAATAAAGTAAAAGTGTTCATGTTATATTTTATATTTTAGTTATAAGAACAAATAAATATATATTATGAATCATAATTAAGACTATGAAATTATACCGCAGAATTGTATTTAAATATTTAAAATTAAATTTTTTTTTGCAATATTTATATTAATTTTTAATTTCAACATTTTTGTGTTAGATTTCTGAAAGTGATAATCTCCCTGTACAAGTATGCTATAATTGTGCAGCAACTTTGTTGGCTTGGCATGAAATATCTAAAGGTTGTCTAGATGCCCAACAGCGTCTTATAAATTTACAAAGTAAATTTAACTTAAAAGATCAGGTAAGTAATAAATAAATTTTTATATTAAATATGTAATTATTGATAAATATTTGTGTTTAGTACTATACCAATTCAATAGTAGAACAAGAAAATATTGAGGCTATATTAGAAGTAGAAGCAACAAATAATGAAGAGTCACAGGTAATATATGCATAATATATATATATATATATAATATAATATATATATATACTCTTAAATAAAGTATTCTAAAAACGTATTTGTTTTTTTAAACGTAGGTTCAAACTATAAGTGAAAATAATGTAGAGGAAATTCATATTGAGGTTTCAGATGCAAACAGGTAATTAAATTATATTTCGTATTATTTTATAAAAATAAAATTGGATGTGATTCATATATAATTTATGTATAATTTATGTATGATTTTTATTGCTTAATTATTTATTATTTTATTTAAAAAACTATTAAAAGCTGGTTATTACGTGTTTTACCGAAAACATTAAATCAACCATAAAATTGAACATATGAAATACAATTATAAAACTTATATTAAATTATATTTATAATTAAATGATATAAATATAAGTGTAGTAAAAATTTTAATAACATAATATTTTTATGTAAACATGTCTTTTGAATCAAATTGAAAACATTTAAATCGAGCATATAATTTTTCTAACATCCAGTTTTATTTATTTAACAAAATTTTTTGCTTAAAACTTGTTATCATTCATATACTGTAAAATTACATTTTTATTTTCAATTGCTTCATTGTTACTTGCATTTATGTAATTTTTCTAATATAAGTAGAATGAAGAAGTAAGTAGCAAATCAAAAGTATGAATAATTATCTAAATTTGTTTGTTTTATTTGTATAGTATAGAAATTGGAATTAATAATAAAATAAGTGCACAATTTTTTTAATGTACTTGTCAACTGCGTCAAAAGAAACTTTATCGTCGTCGAAAAAATGGTCTTAAATACGATAATACTTGTCAATAAATGTGATTAATAAATACCATATGAAATATACGTTTAAAGAACGCATGTCTCGAGTCAAGTTTCGACTATTTTGCAGGTCCAGAAGATTCCAGACGTCATTTATAGAACCTTTCAATAGACTAATTGTAAGTAAAGGGTCTATTAAAGAAAAGTTTACTATTCCAAGTGAAAAAATGGATATCATGAAGAACTGCTTAATGACAATGTCTAACTTTAACAAATCACTTACACAGTCTGTTGATTCATCGAATTGCGATTCTTTAATCGTAAATTTTGAAAATATCACAAACATCAATCTGCCTAAGAAAAGCCTTTCTTCAAGGAATGTCCAAAAGCTCAAGAAGAGAGAACTTAGTAATCAAAAAAATCTGCACGACTCTCTTGTATGTGGTGAGTGTGGAAAGTTATTTAAGGTGAAGGACTCTTTAGTGCGCCATTTCCGAATACATAGAAACGAGCGTCCCTTCACTTGTCATGTATGTGGAAAACAGTTTCGCGATTCCGGTGGCCTATGTCGCCACCTCAGGGACGTTCACACTAAATTAAAAAATCATGCTTGTGTGGTATGTGGCAAAAGTTTTGCATCAAAAGCTACGAAAGACGATCACCAGCGAACGCACACTGGCGAGCGGCCTTATATTTGTGATACATGTGGCAAAGGTTTTAAATCTAAAGCATCGCTTTATACCCATAGTAAAATCCATACCGATGAATTTCCCCATCCTTGTTTGCACTGTAAAAAGAAATTTCGTAGAAAACAAGAGTTACTATGCCATATTTCCATACATACTGGCGAGAAAAATTTCGAGTGCGACGTATGCTTCAGAAGATTTAGACTAAAGACGGAACTCAGAAGACACACGCTTATTCATTCGGATGATAAGCCATTCGTTTGTAATGTTTGTGGCTTCTGTTGCAGGCAAAAGCGATATCTGAATAATCATGTGAAATATAAGCATAGCTTATAGAAAGTTTCTATTTTATAATTTTATAATTTGTTACGTATTGTTTTCATTACATAGATATTAAGACTTTAATCACTATTTATTTTTAAATTAAAACAAATTTGTACAATTATATTTTATATTAGAATAACAAATTAAGCTTCAAATTTTTATTTGTTATATTAATATATGATGTAATGATGTTGCTTATTTTATTATATAAAACCTGATATTCATAATGAACGCAAACATCTAAGATTTACTGATATAGGTAAGAAGTTTTGTATTTATATAAGTCAACTGAATTACTGCATTGAATATTTTTTGTGTTTTACAAATTTCTTCGATTAATATATGAAATTAGTCAGATATCAATGATGAAAGAATATTATATTAGAAAAAGAAGAAAAACAGTTGTACATTCGTTGTTCGCTATTGATATTAAAGTAAGAAAAGCAGATAAGCCATAAGTATTCATGATTATTAAATTGGTAAAACTAAGACATTCCATTGTTATTTGTTGAAATGCTAAATGATCCAAACTTCATTTAATAGGAACTTATATTGTTAGTCATAAGAAGTTATGACACTAGTTTCACACTCAAGGAATGGTGAATCGTAACATCGTTTCTTTACAGATGCGTGAATCTCGAAGACGAGGAGGTGATCGCCATCCTAATGACCTCGACGTCATCAAAAAATCAGAAAAAACGAAAGCCAAAGGAAGTCTCGAGCTCGAGCGTGAAGGAATTGAGGCCGAACGCCAGGGTGGGCAAATTGAGGAAGCTAGCAGGTGCTGAAGCAGGGAGTCGCAGTCAACAACGTCACCTCGAGGTAGCTCACTCGAAAATCAACATCGACGGAGTGACGTATTACAAGTGCCGGAACTGTCCCAAGGCGCTATCGACCTCGTACAACTACTTCGCCCACAAACGTATACATGCGCGCGAGAAGCTTCTTACGTGCCAGATATGCGGCAAGAATTTCACTGTCACCTCCTCACTAACGCGTCATGTGCGTGATGTCCACGATAAGATCAAGGATTACGATTGTAGCTATTGCGAACGAAGGCTCGCTTCGCGTATAGCACGCGATGAACATCAAAGAACCCACACCAATGAACGGCCCCATGTGTGCGAGACCTGCGGGAAGAGTTTTAGACAGCGAGCCTCCTTATCGGTGCATAAGAGGTTCCATTCCAAAAACTTTTCATTTAGGTGCAGCGAGTGCGGCCGAGCTTTTCCACGTAAGCAGGATATGGAAAGACATGAGCTCACACATACAGATCAAAAGCCTTACGGCTGTAAGGTCTGCGGTAAAAGCTATAGAAGTTCGGCCTCGGCCATCAGGCACAGGCAAAGTCACGATTCTTCAAGCAAATACATTTGCGATGTCTGTGGTGAGAGCTTCAGCCAAGAGAGATACATGAAGAGTCATAAAATGAAGATGCACAAGGATGATCGAAGCTTTTTATGATTGTTATTTTGAACATAAAGAATATTTGCAGATTTTTAATTAGCTTGTTTATTTGTTTGTATATGTACGTACTTATTTACTTATTTCCTTACTTATTTACTAATATTTATTATCGTTAAAAAATAAATTAAACGTTTTTTCATTTTATTTTTAGTTATTTTTTAAATTTTTATTTAATACTTATGTATATAATAATAGAATGTATATAAAAATCAATTCGTGAAAGAATTATATTGTGCTTCTTGTCAAAAATAAATCTGATTTATGATAGAATAAAAGATATTGACATCTAAAAAACTATTGTTTCTAAGCTCTATTTTATAATTTGGCCTTTATCACAGATTGCGTAAGTAATATAAAGTAAAGCAATTTTTAAAATAGAATTTTGAACTATTATTGGCAAAAAATCATATAATTGTCTTAAATAAATTTTAACGAAATATCAATAATAATATTATTTATTATTTTTAATTTTCTATCGATGTTTTAGATCTAAAGGATCAATATTTTAATCGTGTTGAACAAATAAGTAAATTTGTATAAGTAGATGAAAAAGATCACGTATCTTTTTACAATTGTTTGCTATTAAGATACAAACTGTAATTTAATACTAAGCAAAGTACATTTAATGCATAATATTTTATTGAAGTCGTTTTTAGAGTTTAGAATAGAAGAAAGTGAAATGAATTATATCCACTTGTGTGGTATAATTTATCTCGAATTATTATCATTGATAAAATAACTCTACCCAAGGATATTCTGTGTACTTTTAATTGCTAAGATTGTACAAAAATTAACCGGACATGGATCAAGTATTCATATACATGTGTGAAATTTATAGTGGAATTTGTACAGCGATGAGTTAATTCGATATTTAAATAAAGATAACGAGGAAATGACCAATTCGAAAAACTTGAATTCCTTATGCTACTAATACAACAGTTACAGCAGGTCATATCTATATAATCTAATAAACCGCATGAGGAATCACGCGATGCTGGGTACGGAAGGTATCGTGGAGGAATCCAAGATTTTTGTGAATCAAGTGCTGTTGTTAAAATGTGATATATATCAGCACACGAGGACTCATTAGCGTATGTTTCTGTCTCACATATACGCACATGTCGACAAACGGTCGATTATCTGTCCCAAGAGTTTCAGAATCAAAGATGATCTCAAGCGTCGCTTGGACGACATACACAAAAAGATAAAATGTTTCGGTTGTAGAATAAGCCGTGTAATAATATGTAATAAGTCGTTTGCGATTAAGGCGATGCTCGACTTTTACAGGAGGATCCATACTGAAGAAAAATCTTATTCCCATGGTGTCTGCGATAAGACATTCTGATAAGTTAACCTCTTGAGGATGTATAAACAAGGTCTTTGGGGATAAATAGAAACTTATTCATACAGGTATCTGATACTATGCCTACGATATCTAATACGTTATTAAATGCTAAGGGTGCAGCCACCCTACATTGCCGCGTTTACTTCAAAAATAAACCGTTTCTGTGTTCCGAGTCTGGTCTCAACTGCAAACTTAATCGGTATTTGCGCAGCCACATCAAGCTCCATTACAGGCATGTTTGATTCAATCGAATAAATCATCAAATCAACGTTTGATGAATTCGATCAAATTTATTTCTTATATTGCTTTATTACATTGCCAATGATTAACTTTAACATTAAGAAAGACTACTTTTATTTTAACTGCTTGAATAATAATTAGTCTTTGTTTCTATATTTTTATATTCTGTAAGAAATTAATGAAGTTACTTCATAATCGTCTATACATTACCAGAGTTTAATATAAAGTTTATTAAATTTACGCATAATTGTACATTTTTAAGAGGGGGGGGAGTCATTACAGCATTAAGCTTTTTTATCTTTATTATCACCAAGCAATACTTTCTAATCAAATAAAATAAGAATAATTTCATCGAAATATATATATATATACTTTTAAACGGTAAAGACTGATTATTTTGGCTGAAGAACAATAAATGTTTTTGCAACCTAGCTGGCCATATTTTTAAAAAAGAAAATCTTCCCGGTGTGAAGAGAACAAAATAATTCTGTTAATAATTTATTACATGTATGATTGAATAAATAATTTTCCTTTTAATCGTATATTTTAATTTATTAATCGCATCGACCCTTAGTTTGTATACCTTTGAACTTATTTAAGTTAAATTTTATTATTTTAATATTTCCATGTTTTCAGGTCTACAATTTGATATAAGTAAGCAAACAATCAAAGTTTTTATTTAAGCAAACAAAAGCTTTTGTTTCAGTATTCAATGTATATAAAATTTAATTTTAATTTTGAATTTAAATTTTGTATAAAATTTATTGTCTCACCATTTTTTTCTACACGAATAGATTTTTTTTGTATACGAATAGATTATCATATATTTTTTTTGGTTTCAGCTTAAATAGATTACAGCGTGATTGTGGTACCTTCAAAGAATATCAAAGAGCCTTCAGACCTACTCTGCCAGCTAAAAGGAACAGGAAGAAGACTCCAAGCCCAACGAAATCAGTGAAAAAGAGAAGCAGTCATTCGATAAGAAAGAAGCCCATACGTAAAATGGCAAAAATGAAAATTACGTCTGATGACCACTGCACAGCTGTTAATCTTGATTCGAAGAGCTCGGTATTCTCGAGTTTGGTTGAAGGAAAGCTCCAAGGTCTGACGGAGGCCGAGATCGAGACTGTCAATAATTCGGCTCAGTCACCAGAGGAGAGCTCTCAATTGAAAAAATCCCGCCGTGAACGCAACAGCTCCAGTCTCGAATGCAGAGAATGCAATAAAAAATTTCGACTATACAATAGCTACCAGATTCATATGAGAATACACACGGGCGAAAAACCCTATACATGCCACATTTGTGGTAAGCAGTTCGGTCAGACAGGTAGTCTTTACTACCATCTTAAGCACGTCCACGGTGGTGTTAAGAATCACGCTTGCGACATATGCGGTCGTTGTTTTGCGATGAAAACGGCCATGGAAGATCACCGAAGGATACATACAGGTGAACGGCCCTATATCTGCGACTCTTGTGGAAAGACTTTCAAAACTAAGGCCTCGTTATACATACACAGTAAGGTACACACCAACGAGTATCCTTTTAAGTGTTCCTACTGTAAAAAACTCTTTAGATGGAAGCAGCAGATGATGAATCACTTAACAACTCACACAGGCGAGAAAAATCATATGTGCGATATTTGCGGCAAAGGATTCGGTGTGAAGAATGAGCTCACCCGACACAGACGTACCCATTCACTTGACAAGCCTTTCACTTGTCAAAAATGCGGAGTAAGTTTTGGACAGAAGAGATATTTAACTAATCATAATAGGACACGACACAAAACCAAGGTGACAAGCAATTGAGAAATGTACAATTTACGTAAGATTTAAGTAAGGCATTAAGAGCGAAATTTTGTATACATTATAGTTAAGATTTTATTCAATTTTATTAAGCATGTAAATAAATTTTTTTGTTTACAAAATCAATTGTCTTATGTTTACTGCATTTCAATTCATTTAAATTTATAAATAATTAATTTTTATTAATATGATATTCAATAACTGTTTTAATAATTATATATTAAAATACTAATTACACAATCAAATATTAAAATATATAGTTGTGTTCGAAATTTCCAATCAATAACATATTAGCAATACTATAAACTGTTCATTTTTCTTGAAAAAAATTTTCATACTATAAATTATTTTATATTAAACGTTCTATTGTAACGAAATTCCATGTTTAAAAGAAAAATTTTAGAAAATAACAATTCGTCTTAAATATTTAAAATCGTAATAAATACAAAATTTTTGTAAAATATAAACTTTTCTATACTTAAATATTATAAACAATTTAATAATATAATTATTCTTATTAATCTTTTTATGATTTACGTAATTTAATATCGAACTCATTGGTTTGGTGTTTCCTTTATTGCCAATAATAATTTTATCCATTATTTTATATAATTCTTCATATACATTTTAATTTTTCCTTGTACATTGAATTAATTTTATTTTTTCTCATTGTTTAGTACGGATGTGTAATTGGAATCATCTTTTGGTTTGATTGATTTTTCTCTTCTCGTTCATATTTTCATTTTATAGTATTAAATAGTATAAAAATAAAATAAAAATTTAACGTAAAGTAACAAAACTAATATATATACACATAAATATTAAATTATTTTTAACCTGCAATATACAATTATTATATTTATTCATAGTATTTACTTTATTTATCGATGATTTATCCAATTGAAAAGCTTAAGAACGATGTAAGATTATTTTTATAAATAAAAGATGTAATTTAAATTGGAAAAATATTTATTACATTAATACTAAATATATTTTATTTTAGAGTTATTATATTTTTTAATTGTTATTTATAATTTTTATTCGATTATTTAATAATTTCAGTTTACTAATATTTAGTAAAATAAGATTTCTCATAAAATTTATACAATTAATATTCAGAATATTTACCATAAATGTGATGTAATTTTTATCATTTTGAATATTTTGTATTTTTCTGTTATTTTCTAAATTCTGAATACTACGTCTTTAACTTATAGCAATTTTTTTATTCACACAGCTACACTACAGTAGGTTGGCGTATAATTACACAGTCTTCTATATTTCGTAATGGATTATAGCTTTTTACATTATTCTAAGGAAAGGAATAAATTAAGCATAAAAATGCTTTTGAAATCTAATTTCCTATTTGCATAGCGTACAATACTATTCATTTTAAATATAGTTTATTCGGATTCATTAATATTTAAAGACATTATCCCAATTTCGTCCTATATTGTCCATTACCTGAGGGACTATTTCTATTATAATACTTTAAAATAAAAAACAGATTCTCTCTATGGACAATTATTAACGTGGTGCTAAAATAAAAAAAGTGAAATCAATACATTTATTTTATAATAAATATATTTGTTATAATAAGATGAAACGTCAATTTAAATTATAAATTATTACAGTAAAAGCTTTTAATATTAATTATACTTAAATATTTTTAATAATTAAATAGGGTTAAAATATCTTATTTGATATTTTTAAATATAAAGGATTTACATTAAAATCTATTCAGTCAACAATGCAACAAATATTAAATGGGCCCTATTTTCTGGAATTAAATAATATTATCTTATTAAATGATATATCTTATTAAATAATATTATATTTGTGACTTCAGAATACAATGTACAGAATCATAAGAGTAAATTTTCAATAGATCATAATTAAATTTTAAGTTAATTTTCTATAAAATAACGATGATTTATTATATTTACAAATATATTATATGTAATTTATTTCTTAATCATTAATTATACAATTCTTTTAATTGAATATATAAAATATTCAAAATTTAAATGCATAGACACACACACATATATATAGAACATGATAATAAAAATATTGGATAAATTTTCATTTTAAATATTTTTATTCAGTGACAATTTTTAAAACAATTGAAAATAAAATTTTGTCGATTATAGAGAATCAAACTATTTATGTTGACGTACTTTAATTATTTTTTAAATTACATTTCATTTCATTGTTCGATTATCAATAATAATAAATGCATAACCAATAAAATAAAATCAAGTATAATAATATATTTAATAAAATTTTTACAAACAATAATGTATTTTTGTCATAATACCGAAAATTTTAAATCTTAATTTAATTATATAATATCAATTATAAAAATATTGTAAGTTTCAAACTAGCAAGTTTAAAATGTAAATTTAAACCACAACAAAAATTGAAATAATTTTAAAGAACGAATTAGCAGACATACCATTTTGATTTCTTATTAAGTAAAAAGTGAAAAATTAGATAAAAAATATATAACACAGTAAAACGAATAATTTGTCCATAACTAATTTATAATTATTATTTTAAAAATATATATATAAGGAAGAATGATATAAAATATTATAAAATACTTTTTATCATGAATATATATTGACATGAATATATATGAAACAAAATATTGTATGATAACGTCCTTATTAACTCAAGTATACAATCAATTTTTAATTAGGGATCATTTTTTCTTGGTTTCTTAACATATATAATTATATAACATATATAACATATAAACAATGGGTATAAAAGGGTAATTTTTATTAAGAAAGCTTTCTTAAGTTTGTATTTTTATTTTTTGAAGCTTTAAAAAAAATAGAACAGGTATAACTAACTATTAAGAAAGAAGACAATTCTATACAATTTTGTTATCTCAAAAATAAATTACGCCTTCATTCCCATCCCTTTTCTAGTGCTTATACAGGTTGGTGTATACCAAATTGGTGTAATGCAAATTTAATTTTCATCATAATACTGCATAATATATAAATACTAGAACTCAGATGTGTAGCTAATTTCTCCGCTGAAATTGTCAATATAATAATTCATATCTAGTAAAAATATAATTAATTATACATTTAATATGAATGTGTAAAATATTATTATTAATTTATGTATAAACTAGAATTACTTCATTTTTAAATTTATTTTAATTCAATATAATAGATTGATAAAAAATATTATTCAATAATATATATGATAAAAAATAAAATATTTTATCTAATAATAATTTAAATAATCTAAATAATAATTTTCTATGTATGTTATATATATATTAAATGTACCGATGAAATGTGAAAATCTAATCAAGATAATATAAAAGATTGCATTAATATCGATTATATTCATTAACTGATGTAAATGGTGAAATATAAAAAATTTACATGCTTGTAATGTGTAATTTAAATTTGTGTAATATATTTGTAATAGAGTAATATATCATTTTAATATATATGAAAAAAATTACTATATAAATAGAAAATAAAAATTTAGTTATATAAATAGATACAAAATAATTAAATTTAATAAGAAAAACAAATAATTTTGTTTAAAAAATAATATTTTTTTATAAACTTTATGGCTAAAGTAATTTTTAATAGTATATTTTATATTTTTCTATAAATATATTAATAACAAACGTTATTAAGAAAAAAATTTTAAACATTATATATAATAATAATTAAAAATCCAAATGTTGTAATATATTTCCTATACATTCAATTTATTTAAAAAAAATCCTACAAATTCTTTTAGTGAGTTAGGTCAATAAATAAAAAATTGCATAAATAAAAATAGATAATATTAAAAAATCAATAAATAAAAAATATATAAATATTTTTATATAGTAAATATTTACGTTGGTAAAATGTTTTAAGAATTCTACATCAAAGCTTTATATTACAGTTATTGTCATTTATTATATTTGAAAATTTAATGCGTATTTCAATCAACTTTTTCAAAAAGCTTTAATAATTTAAGGTCTAATAGAACAATCATATTTACATATTAATTTATAGCTATATTTTTTACTTTTTAAGATAATTTATTTTATATTAAAATCTGTTTTAAGTATATGTCAATATGAAAGTAATTTTAATATGTCTGAAAAATGAATACAATTATAAAAATTATTTTTAATCTATTTATTTATCAATTTTAAATTACAACAATTATTTTGGTAAACAAATTGTAAATGCATAAAAAATTTGACAGGAAAGTTCTTTATATATAAATTTTTATTAATTCGAGAACACGATTATATTGACAATTTGTTTCATTTTTGAATTAAGAACTGTTACCATGTGTTTTTTCAGTTTCTTCTACCTTTTTTTTATTAAATCTTGAAAATTAATTGCTTTAACGTTATTTTATATTTTCTCTATGAGCTAATTTTATATTCTGCTTTACAAATAAAATGTATTAAGTTTTAAATAAGAAGCTACAAATGTTTAAGTACTTATTGAAATTCTTTCTACACTCGTTATTTTACTTTTTCACTATTTTCATTATAGAATAAAAGGAATATAAAATTTAGAAAAATTAATAATCAGTCACTTTTTTATCTCTACATATATCTGTAAAATATATAAACTGGTAAAATCGTATTCTAAAGATAAGAGTATTAGTAAAACAATTTTTTTTATTAAATATTTTAAAATTTGTTTTGTGAGAAACTATAAAAAAATATTTTTCAACATAAAAATTTTTGTATGAAAATAAAATATTATTAATTTATATCTTAGCAAATGTATATTTTATTATTAATTCATAAAAGTTTAGTAAGTAAAGTTCTTACTGTTATAATATTTAGCTCTTTTGACAATAAGGGAGATTTTTATTGATATCTCATAATAAAATAACACTTTCATTTTTATAGTCATCTTTTGTTCCTTAAAGTTTATTATTTTGATCAATAAAGAAAAATATTCGAATAAAACACTTTTTTTAATTAATCAAATCGATCTTAGTACTAAAGAGTATTATTGAAATATGAAGTACTTCCTTTTAATATTACAGTAGTGCAAAATATTTTATATTTTGCCCTAGTATACAAATTATTGTACTGATATATAGTAAAACTATTCGATTGCTCATATGATTAATTTTAAATAGAACAAAATGAATCGAAATATATATCGTAGTTACTTTGCACATAAATTATTATTAACAAAAATTACTTTATTTTCATAATTAAATTTTTTAATAAAACATTTTTTATTGAATATATATTATGGTTTTAATGCAATAATTCAATAATTCTTTCAAATTATTTTTTATTGAAAGTTATTTTATCAAAATTAAAAATCAACACTTATATACAAATAGTTATATACAAATAAATTTGATGGGACATGGCGTTTAATGTGAATATTTTTCATAGGTAGATTCTTAAAACTTAATTTGTATTCAGAGAACTTATTAATGGCACTTACTATTATTAATTCACAGATATGATAAATATACATTGCAATATACATTACTTATTATATACATTTTAAAATTGTTTTAGTGAACTTTGATATATTGTTTGTCTTTCTTTCAGCATACTCAAATATAAAGACTAAATTACAAACATAAAAATATTAAACAGTACACATAAAGAGCATTAAAAAATAAAATATTTTATTTTATTTTATAAGAATTTTCAACATTATATTATGATAAAAAATTATAATTTTTTTTTTTAATAATAAAATATAATAAGTAACTCATATTCTTCTTAGATATTAAAAACATATTCAATAATAACTAACATAAACAACATTCATTTATTATAATTTTATATAACATTTCATCGCGTTTTAGAATCGTGTATTTTATTTGTTTTATTTAACAACTTTTAGTCGATTATATCTGTTCATATTAAAGAAAAACATATTGTATGTAGCGCATATTTTGTGCAATATATTAAATTACATAGGCTTCCACCTTGAACAGTGGAGTTTAAGAAATTTACTTATTAAAAGTGATTAGAAGAAAGACATTATAAGTTGTTAAATATATTACTTGTAAGTATCTAAAAATATCACAGAAATAATCATTCTCGTTGAAATTTATTGATATGCATTAATTTGCATTATATTATAATGATCTAAGTCCTCTTTTTTCAAAGTCAATTATTGCAGCAGAGGACGTTATCTATTTTTGATACCAAATAAATATTTTCCTTTTACATTCTTATATTATTTAAAGAATTAAACCTTTTTTGATGAATGCTTATAAAATATTCGTCTATTTTTTAAGCTTGACCGCTAGGAGTACTTCGATCGAGTTCACCACGTTTTAACATTAAATCGACGATCTTCCTATTTGCTTCTCTTATAGTATAATTACATATTTGATTGCATATAACATAGTAAGGTTCATAACGTTAGTAAAGTATATCAATAAATTTGATTAATAAATAAATCACGAAATTTGTAATAAATTATTTAAAAAATAAAATTAGCATATATTTGTATTTATCTATTTTTTCAATTGCTGAAAATTATAATTTAACACATATTATAGAGTAAGTTGTTAACCAATTATTTTCTTTTCTTAAAGAGCTCATAAAATGTATTTGAAAAAATATATTATGTTATATGTAAATATAAATAAATATTTAAATAATATTATAATTGAGAGTTTATATTTTGCTAAGAATTTGTAATTAGTCAAGAACCATTTGATAGTTTTGTTTACTATTGAACAAGATCCTGTACGGTTTTGTTAATAAATAAATTTTCAACTATAATAAAATAGATCAAATACTTTTTATAATTTATAATTCTTTCTTAATGTTGTCATTATTTAACTTTATATTTAAAAGTAAGAAATGAAGATATACTTTTATATCATAAAAAATCCTGTAACCTTATTTACACCATTACATTAATATTTCTATAGTTTTTTTTACAAAATTTTAAATATATACAATAAAATTTAACAATTTGAAGTAGTCATAAATCATTCACTTAATATTTACAATGCAGTATTTTTATGTTTTAAAAAAATATTTGTTTTATTGATATGTATAATAAATATAATAGTCATTAAGTTAAAAAATTTATTAAATTATATTAGACTTAACCTTAAAATAATAAATTAAAAAATTAATTTTAATAATAAACAATATTATTAAGTTTCATAGATCAAGTTATGAAATTTTGAATTATAAAATTAATGTAAAATAATTATTTATACTTTGCTTTAATTTTTATTAAATTTATTATATATGTTTTTATATTTATTTGCAGGTATTTCTTCAAATATTTGGATATAAATAAAATTGTAAAAAATGGCACAAAGTACTGCTTTATTAACCCGTTTAGTGGCTTCTTCTGTGACAGCTGCAAAAAGGGCTGGTAAAATTATCAGAGATGTTATGAGTCAAGGAGAATTGAATATTGTTGATAAAGGAAAAAATGATTTACAAACAGAAGCTGATAGATCAGCGCAAAGATGTATTGTTACTTCTTTAACTCAACAGTTTTCAGATATTACTATTATAGGCGAGGAGGAATCTTCCAGTTGTGAAGTACCTTCTGATTGGATTGTGACCGAAATGGATCAAGAAGTTTTGAACGTAAATCTTCCTACTAATTTAGAAAATGTTAATGCATCAGATCTTTGTGTATGGGTAGATCCATTAGATGGTAAATATAATTTTTAATATAAATTAGTATATTTTTTTATTAAAATTATTGATTTAATTAAAAACTGATTTAATTCTAATTTAATAAGATTTAAAATCTTAATTTTTGTGTTTGTATGTAAGGCAAAATATTTTATAAAATAAATGATTAATAATTATTTAGTTTACAAATAATGTAATGAAATACATCGTTGCTTTAATTTTTATAATTTCATATTATTTACAATTAAATTATAGTTTAAAAAACTTTAATTCAATACAATATTAATTACAGGAACTTCCGAGTATACTCAAGGTCTTGTAGAGCATGTGACAGTTTTAATTGGTGTTGCTTTTAAAGATAAAGCAATTGCCGGTGTTATTCATCAACCTTATTTCAAAAATTCTGAAAGTAATTCTTGGGGAAGAACTATATGGGGTATTGATGGAGTTGGAGTTAAAGGATTTAAACCGATTCCACCAGCGGATGGAGAACGGATTATTACTACAACACGGTAAGTTAATCAAATCAATTATTTTGTCAATAAAAATTTAATTTCAGTAAATAAAATACAATATCAATTTTGAAAAAGCATATCTACAATGTAATTTGTTTTTAAATAAATAAATTTATTTGATCTAAATTAAAATAACTAAAATAAAATAAAAATTCCTATAAATTAAACTTCAAATTTATTTTAATATTTTTAAAATTAATTATTAAATTTTAATCTTACATGTATATTTGTATATAAAAACATATAATCTTCTTTAGTTCACATTGGGATAGCACTGTGCAAGGTGCTTTGGATGCTTTAGAGCCGACTTATATTGTACGAGTTGGTGGTGCAGGTTACAAAGTAATGAGACTTTAAATAAATTAAATATTTTCTTTAGTATAAAACAATATAATTAAAAATATTCAAATTATTTTAGGTTATTCTTCTATTAGAAGGAGAGGCCCATGCATATGTTTTTGCTAGTAAAGGTTGTAAACGCTGGGATACTTGTGCACCTGAAGCTGTTTTACAGGCTGTAGGTGGCACTCTTACAGATCTTCATGGTGAAAGATACTCATATGATGCTAAAACAAGTTATCCTAATAAAGGAGGTGTCTTAGCTACAGCTCCAGGACAGATACATCAATGGTACCTTGCACGTATTCCCAGTGAAATAAAACAAAGGTTAATATAAGTACTGTATTGAGCAATTCATTTATTGCAGTAATAAAAACAATTACATATATAAATAAATAAATAAACAGAAATATATTTATTTATTTATTTATTGTTCTTGTTTGTAATTTTACATAAATGTAGATATGTATGTATATAAAGCACATAATGTTTCATTTAAATCATTAACATGTTTTCTAATATTATTGCACTGTCTCAAAAGCAAAAAAATATAAATCAACTAATTAGTACAACTAACTAAAGTCTTATTTGATTGAACTAATATAAAAATTTTTAATTAAACCTAATCCATTTATAATTTAGAATTTAATAAATTACGTAATTCTCGCCGGAGTATTTTACCACTGACATTTTTGGGAATGTTTTCTACAAATCTAGCTCCTCCATGAAGTTTTTTATGGCTTGATACTTGATCTGTAATATAAAATAAAAAATATAAAATATAAAAAATTTATCATATAAATTGTAATGTGAAATAAAAAAAGGGAATTCGAATTACAGACAATAATTAATAGATAATAATATAATAGCAACAATAATTAATACAAAATAAGATTAACAATATTATTAAAATTCTTCATTGTGGAACGTTTTTATAATAATAAAAATATTTATATATTATGTTAATCCTATAAGAGTAGTTTTAAATTTATATTTTAAAAGCAATATTTATAAATTCTGATATAATGTATAATAAATCATTTTTACAATACCTAAATTTGATCTTTTTTGAGTAATAGTTTAATTTAAATATGAAATAAATCTTACCATTAACATATTGTATAACATCATTAATAGTAATTTTTGCATTTTGTTGTTTGACAACAAATGCAAATGGTAATTCACCAGCTGTTTCATCCAATAAACCTACAACTGCAGCATCTTTAATTTCTGGATGTGTTAATAAAATAGTTTCAATTTCTGCTGGTGCTACTTGAAAACCTTTGTATTTTATAAGTTCTTTCAATCTATCAACAATGTAAAAAAAACCATCTTCATCGTAGTATCCAATATCACCAGTATGTAACCAACCATCTCCATCTATTGTTGCTTCTGTTGCTACTGCATCATCACAGTATCCTAACATTACTAAATCACCTTTAAAGCATAATTCACCTTTTTCATTAGGACCTAAAGTCTTATTTGACCATTCTCCATTTGTATTTACCGATATAATTTTAGCTGTAAATAAATTAATTATATTGATCTGTATAAATAAATTTCTTAATTTAAAAAAATATAAAATTATTTTGTTTACAAAATAAAAATATAAATCCAAGTTTATTCATTTGTAAACTATACATACCTGAAATCCCTGATATTAATTTTCCAGCACTACCAGGTTTATTACATTCCAATGGAATACTTAATACACAAAATGTTAATTCTGTCATTCCATAGCCTTGTCTAATTATTGCATTTTTTAGTCGATTTTTAACTGCCTGTTCAACTTCATTTGATAAAGGAGCTGCTCCACACCATATAGTTTTAACAAATGATAAATCATAATTTTCTACAATGGGATGTTTAGCTAAAAATACCATAAGGGGTGGAACAAGAGTTAAAACTTCAATTCTATACTTTTCTATGGTTTTTAAAAATTCTTTTTCATTAAAATGAGAAAAAATAATTGAAGTGGAACCAATAATAAGTCCAATTATAAGAATATTAAAACAGTAAGTATGGAAAAATGGTAATAAGTGTATTAATATTTGATTCTTTTGCACAAAAAATGTAGATGGATTTAAAAAATTTTGAATTGTTTTTAAATAGTTTTTTTCTGTTAACATAACTCCCTTTGGCAGTCCAGTTGTGCCACTTGAATATAATATACCCATTACATGATTATTAACATCCACTTTAGTGACTTCAAACGTTTCTATACTTGAAAATGATTTATTTTTTAATAGCATTTCGATAGTAGGAACATTTTCATTGGGTTTACCAAATATTAATATTAAAGTTGGTGACCAAGAAAGTTCTTTTATTACATGTTTTATAGATTTTAATGCAAATGGAGAAAGAAATATATATTTTGGTTTTGAAATATTTAATGTATGTTTAAATTCCTTTTTTTTGTATGTGGGATTTATTGGACATATAGTAGCACCTATAAATGCAGAGGCACACACAGGAATACAAAAATTGAGGTTATTTTCACTGCAAATAGCTATTCTATCATTTACAGTTACTTGATTGTTTTTCAAATATGTAGCTAATTTACAACTTTGAACAAGTATTTGTTTGAAATTTAATTGTTCATCAGTTTCATTTTGAATCTAAAATATTTATAATGTACATGAAAAATTATTTATTAGTGTATTACACTATTTGGTTAAAATTTACCTCAGCAATTTTGGTTCCATGAGATAGTAATTTATTATATATTAATTGTCCCATAGTTATACTCTCGGAAAATTGTAAAGTGAATTCTGGCCCATTTAAAATGAAAGACTTTTCCATTTTTATTGTTATTATTTGTTACCAACTATAAGTAATAAACATAAAAAGATCGATTAAATAATTTTTATGAATAGAGCCTGAAAGGTAACGTCTTTATTGATGTTCGAAATCAAAATAGTTTCAATAAAAATTTTGTTTTATAAATTGAATTAAATTAATTTAATTTAATATATAACTTAATATATAATAAATATATAATTTCATAGATAATAGATATAAAAAATATATAATTTAATATATAACAATCACAAAATACAAAATGTCAGTGTTAGTTAATAATACAAGAAAAGACAATCAAGAACAAAATTAATTAATAAAATATCTTAATATTTTTAAAAATGGTTAAAATGGACAATTAATCAAATTATCACTATATATATATATAATACTCGTGCGTATTCTGTCTGTCTGTCTGTCTGCTGCCACTGTCACTGTCAGTCTCTCTCCCTCTCTCTCTCTCTCTCTCTCTCTCTCTCTCTCTCTCTCTCTCTCTCTCTCCCCCTCTACCCGGAACTCTTCATTATACATGCACTAACCATGCGCGCACTCACGAATCCGTAATGCAATTGAATTAAAATTTGTTTTCTATACAACTTTATCAATCACTTTTCATTTAAGACTCAATCGAAATTTTGAGAAACGTATTTTCATCTATTAACAAGGAATCATGCGCACATGATAAATTCATTATTTATGTATAGCTCTTGTATTTATTGGGCTAGTATGAATGTGGTATTCATTTATCTTCCAATACTATTAAAGATGATATGAAGTGCGTAAATAATTGAAATTAGTTTTTCAATATTAGAATGAAATTAACTTATTAATAATTATTTTAAAAAGTATATTTTATACAAAAAAATTTTTTGTTACAGATATTTTTAGTCCATAAGTACTTTACACTAAGCTTTTAAATACAGATATATTTTATTAGATTTAGAGGTAAATTTTATGAAGTTTTTTTTTTAAATTACGTTACTTAACATAAAGTCTTCACAATTTTTCTAGAACTTAAATATATACGTTTAATATTAAATTTTTGTTCATCTTGGCTTTTATAAAAATAAGTTATGACTTTACCTGTATATTGGTTTTTAAAACATTTTATTATAAATTAATGATATTATTTAAAATGAAAACAAATTATAATAAGTTATAACTTCATATTTGCATTAATTTAATTTATGTATAAAAAGATTAAACAAATTTTTGTTTTTAACGATTGATCGTAAAAATTTCTCATAATTAATGGAAACAATTATATTTTTTTTCATTATAAAATTGTAAAGATTTCCGTAAGAATTAAAACAAAAAAGTCTATATATCTATATGTTATAATATAATAATTATATTTCAATCGATACAAATTTGATTGAAATTATTTATATTTCTTGATTTAGTAAATGCAATTAAGATAATCCGGACGAGAATATATGAAGTATATTTATAGTTTATACAAAGAAATTATAAAAAGGCTTTGTGCAATTCAAAATTTGAAATAAAATAGATTTTACTTAATATATTTGATTTTGCATTTAATTTTTATAATTTTTATGCTTCTAGGTACTTCAATTAATAATGAACCTTTTGATAAATATATATAACATTATTCTTTAACTTTATGTATATATTTAAAATTTTTCAATTTAAAAATTATAAATTAAACAATTACACTATTTAATTACTTGAAACTAATTTTATTTTGTAAAATTTTGTTTAATAAAAATATGACATTTTTTATAGCATACATAGATACATACATATATCATGTAATTAAATACACGCACATTAAATAAAAATTTTAAATTTTTATAACATTATAAATAAATAGTTATAAAACTATGTGGACACTAAAAACAAATTTTTATGTACAAAGCACATTTTCTTAAAAATTAAAAAAAAACAAGAAAAAACTTTGTGAATATTCTTTATGAAACCTAAAATGTATCATTATTCTGAAAACATTTCTACACTTCTGAAGGAATACTGTTTTCAATATTATTTAAAATTTAAATTTGATTCATTATTTATTCGAGGTAAGCAAATTCAGTACTTCTATCTTAAAAAGCACAAGGTAAATAATTCAAAATATAAAATAAAATAAATTTTACATGTCCTGATTGATGCTATGTTTTTATATGCTCTTAGTTACTTTTTCTATTAGAAAAAAAATCAATTTTTATTTGAGATACACAAATATATTAAATTAATAACATTTTTAACATCGTTAAAAAAGAAGATAAAAAGTTCCGTAAAAACTATTGTTTTATTATTATTTTTTTTAGTAAAATATTTTAAATGTAACTTTAATACTTAAACAAGCTGTTCAGATTGGTGCGTCATCTGATAGAAAAAACATGTGTACATTTTAAAATAAATTTCACTCATCCTATTTACTTATAATTATTAAGCTTGTATTTCCCTCACAATTGATATATATATTTTTTATTTTGTATATATATTAGTGTAATAAATAAGTTGGAATATGCTATGTAATGCAATCGAAGATTTCCTAATCAGAAAAAAATAAATTGAATATCCGGAATCGATATTTATATGGATAGTTATTTATATTCATAATACAAGATTCCTAATTACGTAAAATATAAGATTAAAAATTATGGAAAATACAAGATTAATAATAATAATGAGTTTTGTTTTAACGAAGCTTATTGTATTCTGCATAAGTCGATTTATGAAGGCTATGTCACAATCTGATTATTATTCATAGTTCAAATAGCTGCTAATTAAGACCCTACTTACTTCAATTTCCAATATTCAACTTATTTTTTGATTAGCAAATGTTGTCGAATATATTACAGGGCGCATTTCGACTTTATTATATTTCAACCCTAATAGGTTTACCATCGTATGTAATCGTATCACATGTGTCATTTTTTGTTATTACTGAATAATAAACTTTTTTTCTGTAGTATTTAATATTGCATAAAGTAATTTAAATATATACATTTAAAAAATCATTTTTATATTCGTAATATAATTATTTTAAATGTATATCAATTCAATAATAATCCTTATAATTATTTCTAACTTCTAAATTTCCTTTGGAATCATTCTACGCATCAGTTTGAAAAATAATACTTTCTATATAATGGTTATAATAACAATAATTGTTAAGTATAATTTACTATTTCCTACTAATTTCAATTGATAATTACCTCAAATTTTTATAACCATTTTTATTAAAATTATTGATAAAATATCAATTACATAATACAATTGTATTAATCACTTAACCGATATAAAATTAAGTTAATAATATTATTTTGAGAAATTAAGAAACAAATACAATAATTTTTTGTTGATATTTTATCAAACTAATTCTAATTATATGAATTTTATAAATTTTCATTAATATATTTTTTTAAATTAAACTAGTATCAAATAAAGTAAGGTTAATTAAAAATGAATTATATTTAAAATATTGTTTGACTTTAATTTTATTGCGATAAATGTACATGTATACTAATACATGTAAAGTGATTTATAAATAGTTCAATTTATAAAATATAAAATAGTTAAATATTTGCGAGTATATATTTTTTAAATAATTATTTTATTATAAAAATGTTATAATGGGATATATAAGAAATTATTTGATGAATATTACACTTTAAAAATGTTTATTTTAACAAAACTTGTTTACAATATGTACTTCAATCGATAAATATCTATTTGAAATTTTCGATATTCATAGCATAAAATTTGTACGTTTTTATCAAGTTGTTATTTCTTATGAAATAAAGAAATAGTTTGCTTGATATATATATTTATACACACACATAGTACTATATATACATATACACAAATAGTACTATATATACACATATACATGTGTGGTATGTTTGTATATATAATTACTACTAACAAGCAAATAGTCATGTATAAAAAAAGAAAAAACAAAACAAATTATTTTGCTTTATTTAGCATATTTTTTACACTTTCTAATATAATGTAGTTAATCGAACTACATTATATAAAATACAATAATGCACTAGCAAATGGTACAAGTCGTCATTTCACATTTACAATGTTTTTTCAAACTGTATAAAAATTGGATACACACACATCTTTTCGCAATAATGAAATTTATTGTTTACAAGCTACAAAATCAGTATTTTTTTATAATTCATGTAAAATTATGTTTTTATTTTCATTATTTGCTGTTTCGAAGCAAATAACGTTTTTGTATGAAATGAATAATGTAAATGGAAATGACAGTTTTTTAAAATATATCCACTAACTATATTTTTATTGACTTCACTATCGCTGTCAAATTACTATAATTCTTTTGTCTTGTTTTTTATGCAAATTGAGAAAATAACAGAGAACATATGTAAAGCTTTTTAAAGTGCGTCTTTGAGAAACGTTGTTTTTACGGTTTCAGCATCACTTGCTTCCGATATTTTTTGTTGAGAATCCGTTAGTTTTATTATTTATCGCTTCAGTCTGATCACTGTGCTTATATTCAATTTCGAATGAATAAGAACATAGTTTCGCGATAATTCTGCGGATTCTCCTTATATAATAGTGTTAAAGAAAGAAACACTTCTAAATTCAATTGAATAAATCTACAGATTAAAGTTATATTATATCGCTACTAAAGGTACATTGATTATAATTAAGGGCGCTCTGAGATGCATATTATACTATATACTATATATGCGGTTGTATTTTAGTATATTTATTTTTTACGAATCTCATCTGTACACTTAACTCTGTACATATAGTTTTTTATTTCTACCGTGCGCAATTTTATATACATTTTTATAATAGTTTTCGATTAAGTTCTTGGCTTAATTTTTTATTTTCGCTTTCATCTTTTATACACAGTTTACGTCGTATTTTTGGAATTAAGATTCCATATAATGTTGTTATTTTACGAGCTTTACGAATCACGACAGTAGTTTCACTTTTAATATAGCTAATTCTGGATTAACGTTTTCCTCTCAGATTCGTTGCGTGAAGAGTTCCGTAGATGACTAGATTCACTTTTTGCCATATATACGTTACAATTGTTCATCCAGTATCTCCAGTATTTGTTCAGGCATATCCCATACATGAAGGTTTCTATCTTTACTACCTGCAATTATCTGTGAATGAAAGAAATATACTTATTATTTTTAATCAATAATAAAATTAATTAAAAATAAGTCTTAAGATAAATTAATAATGAATGTTTCTTACCTTTCTATCTACAAGTTCCATACTTAGTAACATATTTCCAGGTCCAGGTATACTACATACAAGACTATGATTCTACAAATTCAATAAAAGTTTGTTTTACATATATAAAAAATAAGAATTTATAGAAATAAATTGAATTCGCTTCGTTTTACCCTTGTATCAAATACATAAATGTTGCCATCATAACATCCAGCAAAGAGAAGTCTTTTAAGCAAACACATGCAAACAATACCAACACTTGCATTATATTGTACTATTTGTTCACCACTCTAAAATTAAAAACAAGATACATTATATAAATAGTAATCTATACATTTTACAAAACAAGAAACTTATTGTGTACTTACAATGAAATCAAAAACTGGAATCGACGTACTGCTTGTTCCGCAATAAATTAAACTGCGATCTCTTAAAAGACTGTAGATTGTGTAATTCTTTTGTCCACTGATCGTTCGTAGCACTAGCCCAGTTATAGCATCTCGAATGCTAAGTTTTTGATTACGGGAAGCCACTATCAGTACCCTTCTCGCACCTTCGTTTGTTGCTTTTAAAGCCATAACAGGCTTATCAGATGATTGAATAGAATCAGGCTTTAAATAACCAGACTGTAACAAATATTATGGTTACCTGCATATATGTACAATAAATTTAATTTAATTTAAATAATATAAGTGAAATTCAAACAAGAATTAATTATTAACACATTAATAACATTATTTTAAAGAAAGCTACAGTAAAATATAAGAGTATTCTTCATGATTACTCATAAATGAAATAAAAATTTACTGTACTTTACTTAATATGTATTAATCCTTGAATATATATACATTAATATGTATGTCTTACACAGAGCTCATATTTTCTTGTAAATATAATGTACCTTAATATTAAAACGTGATATACTTCCAGATTTGGTGCCTATAAAAATTAAGCCCCAAGCTTGATCCATACATTGAACTGCGCTTCCTACTTCACTCACTTGCATTTCTAAACCAGTCTGTAAAAATTATTGAATAATATTATATTGTACTTTTAAATTTTTAATAAATTTCTTTCTGTAATGAAGTCAATTTAAATTCTAACTTATTTTTTTAATTTTTAATTATTCATTATTATAAAATATAAATTTTAATGTAAAATTACTTTTAAGTGTTATAATCGATAAATTTATATCAATATAATTTGTCAATAAATCTTTTATATTTTAATCCATTAAATTAAAATTTTAAATATTCAAAATCACTCCAGTTGATCTTACAAGTTTTTCTATTTCATTTCTCTCACCCTTATATTGTAACATCGGAGACTAGCATCTAATGATCCAGAGTATAGCAATTCTTTCGAAGTGTCGCCGATATCGAAATGCATTACACAAAGACATGTCACAGCAGCTGTATGGCCCTTGAAGATATTTAGTAACGTATTGGTTGCAATTTCGTAGCGATAAACAGATCCATCATCACTTGCGGCCAAAAATGTATCTTCGAAAACCTAAAATCCGTACGAATTCTTCATCGAACTAAATCCTCTATTTCTTAATCTCACCCATTTCTATGATAATTGTTATTCGCCACAAGCTACTACGTTAATGTGATTTTTTTAACCATTAATATAGTTATTAAAGTCGAAAAATATTAAAATGCCTTAGAGGACTGAGGAATATATAATGATTTAAAGCTAGGAATTCTACAAACTCGTGAATTTTTATTAAAAACTATATTAAGAACATGCTTCATAATTTAAAACGTCGATCTACAAATAATTAAATGAACATAAAATTTTTTTATGAAAATAAAATAAAAAATATAATTTTCTTTAGCTTTTAAATACGTTAAATGAAAATTATATTCATTTGCAAAACTTCTATTCAATATGAAACAACAGTATTTCGCATAATTATTTAAATTTATAAATCTAAATTATGATCTTATTACTTCTAAAATGAGGTTTTGGAGATATCACATCCGGTTCTAATGTTAATCGCTTTCATAGTTTGTCACAGTTTAGTTCAGTTAATAATTTTCTTTTAATAAATTTGTCACTGTTCAGTTAATCATTAAAGTTTGTTATTGTTAGGTTCAGTGATATAAATTTGTCACTGTCATATTAATTTTCTACATTACTTTTGTTTCTTGACAGATGTCTTCTTTACCTTTATATTTAATATTGGACCCTTGTGATTTGTATAAGAAGTCCTATTTGGTGTTTTCTCCTCAACCTCACCACTTGAACTGGACTTTTCAATCTCATCAGAATTTTTTTTTGGAATGACCATTTTTTCAACTATTACTTGAGCTTTTATCATTGGTCTATCTTCATTTCTCTGGATTCGCTTCTCTGGATAGGATTCTAGAAATGTACTCGCTATAAAATTAGTACTGCTAGTTGCTGTTTTTATTGACACTAGTTTAATCGGTACAGTGTTGAGCTCCTCATTAGTATCTTTACTAGATTTTGGAGGTGATACTACTATTACCTTATTCTTTTCATTAGAACTAAATATTCGTTTTTCTTTTTTTATGTTTTCTGCTTCGTAAGTTTCGAAAATATGTTCTTTCTGCGCTTTATTTTCAATATTTTCATTTTCAATAGTTTCAAAATCATTTTCATAATTCGACTTCAAATCTTTATCTCTAGAATCGATACGGGCTTGTTTTTCTTTAAAAAATACATCATCTTCATTTTGTTTATTAACAATATTAGTTTCATTATGCTTGTAATTCGAGTCTTCAAAAATTGCTTTTGAATTTCTAATACTAGATATGCCTGCTCTTCGCAAAACACTAGGATGTACATTAGGTTGTAGCAAATTAAATTTACAGTCCACAACACGTACTTTACATAATTTCATTTTTTCAGCATTTGTCAATGACTTCCTCTTTAGATTACGTTTCGACTGCACTTCTATTTTTCGATTCTTTGTAATAGTTAACGGCGGCCTACCGCGACCTTTTCTTACTGGCATTTCTTCATCTGACTGTTCATCTCCGACAATGTTCTGCATACGAAATTTATTTCCATATTTAGAAATATTTTCTTCTGATACTCTGGAGCTTCTTCGTTGCTTTGGTATTATCCATCTGTCATCATATAGTTTCTTTCTTTTTCGACGTTTTGTTTTAATTGAACCATCAGATCTTGTTTCTTCATCTGATTCACCAACTTCTTGCAATTTAAGAGATTTCTCAGAAGTACTGTCATCTATAGATTCGTTATACTCTTTTAATATCTCTGATTTCTTTAACTCACGGTTTATTTCCTTATCGATATCTTTTAATGTTTGTAAAGATAATTGTATTAACTTTGGTTCTGTTGATTTCTCTGCTATATTTAATTTTTTCTGACGCGTAATATTTTCTATTTCATCATTCACATTTAACTTAATGTCAACGTTAGATTTTTTGCTTATATCAATTTCCATAGTCTCTTTTATAGCAAAGTTCTTTTTAAGCCTAATTTTCTTTCTTTCTATATTATCTACATCAAGTAGGTTAACTGAGCTTTGATCTTTATTGATTGCACCTTTGATTTGTTCAATTTTGTAATTGTTAATTGTATATTTCTTAGATTCCGATTCTTCATTACTTTCTCCAAGTAATTCTGTTTCAGGAGAGGGGTAGTTCGAACCACTTCCTATTGAACTACAACTATCAACAATTTCTTTTGGTAAAGGCATACCTTCATAAGTAAATGGTGTCATTGTATCTTCTTTACACGCATTTTCTCCTTCTACTGAGATATCATTTTCAGGCTGTTCTTCAAAATTATCTAAGATAACGTATGGAGAACCCCCATAAGTGAATGGAGCATCTATATCATCAATTTCAATGATAGATTGAGCTTCTTCGGGTCCTTCTTCGCTCTCATATTCGTCTTGTTTAAATTCTTCACTTGTATTAGAATCATTTACTAAGTAATTTCTTTTTACAGTTTGTTTTTCATAATTGTTTCTTACAGACCCTATATTTTTCTTATCCACGAATTCAAACATTTCTGTGTCTATAGCTTCAAAATTCATATCAGTAGATGTACTTTCATCGAGACTAATATTCTCATTATGTATTATGTCTTCTTGGAATTTTGATACTTTAGATGATGGAATATTACTTAATTTTTCATCAGAAATATAATCTAATCGTAAATCATCAGTTAAAGTTTCAACGATATGTTCGTCGTTTACTTGCAATTCAACTTTATTTTTTTTCATCTCATCTGTTTTTGTATTTATATGTTTTCCTTTAATATTTTCCATTGTTGATGAAAAGGAATGCTCTATATTTTTAACGACAAAGTCAATAACTTCATCATAATGTTGCAAAACTTTTTGTGGTACGTTAATTTTGGTTCTTTTTTTTGTTGTTCGTGTTTTTATATTTTCTTCATCATCAAATGAAAGATCAGATTCATCTGGTATAGATTGAGAATTTAATAGAAATTTTAATGATGTTTTTCTTTTTTTAAATTCTTTTTTAAACGATTCTTCCAAAAGTGCTAAACCTTTTCCAGTAGATTTTGAGTCACTCAATGGTTGATCAAAGGTATCCACAGTACTATCATCTGAGTATATAATTGATTTCTGAGCATTTGTTACTTTTTCTGTAAATTGTCTTGTCGCTTCTTCCATTTCTCTTTGTTTTAGATTGATTAAAGATTCAGTAATTATTGATTCGTGTTCTTTTTTAAACATATCCATTCTACTCTTAGGTCGTTGATTTGAATCTGTATCTTCTAATTTGCATATTTTGGACGCTCGACTTTTTGGACGAGAAACACATTCTAAAAAATTCAAACAGATAAATCAGAGCTTTTATTTCTAGCATATTGAATTAAAATCATACCTCTATTTAAGAATTCATTTCCCTCTGTTTCAAATGTCTCTCTCTGTTTATTAATATTTTTAATGATTTTACCAACTTGGCTTTTGGTTCTAATAGCTGATTGAGGAATAATACTAGATGTTTGAATGATTTCAGCCACTTCTAAATCATCTTCGGAAACATCTTCAAATTGTATAGTTGCTTCAACTTCAGGACTCTTTTGCTTACTATGTTTAGCAATTTTATATTTCATAATTCTATTCATCCTATTTAGTGAGTGTTTGGAAGATTCATCACCTAAAATAATTTAATTTTATATCTATACTTTTAACACAACACATATAAAAAATAAATGTATTTAAATTGCTTGATTTTCACCAACGTACATGATAATCTATTAATACTGATTTGATAAAAGTTAATAAAAAAATTTAACACATATGATCACCATTTATATTACATCTCGACTAAAATATAATTAAATATAAATTACATATAAAATATAATAAACAGAATCATCATGTAAAATAAAAATGTTTAGTTTAAATTTGTACAATTATTAAATTTATGAATAAAATCATAAATATATTTAATATAATTATAAAAATAACTTAACTATTAATAACATAACTGAGTAATTTATATTTGAGATAAAGTTTTGAGATAAAATTTTATATTTATTGCTATCATAAATGTCAACATAAATACATTCAAGAAAATATTTCAGAATTTATACAAAAAATAGTTCAATTTTTGTTAACACAATAGTAAAATATAAACATAAATTTTCAATTTTTTGTATTTATTTATAAATAAAATTTAAAAACATCTGTTATACCTAAAATAATATATTTTATTCCTTGAAGATAAATTTAAATTGTTAAAATTATTCTTTAATTTCTATTAACAATAAATTTAAACGATATTTTATCATAAATAAATTAATTAAATATCATTATTTTAACAATATTATTTTTTGCAAAAACGAATTCGTTTAAAAATCATGAAATTTTGTCAATATCCTGAAAGGAAGAAAATATATTATATAAAATAAAAAATTTAATTATTTGAAGCATTAAAAAATAAATAAATAAAAATATAGATATTAATAAATCTACTAAAAAAAATTATATATTTTGTATACACTTCATATGGATATGATATAAAATATTGGCTAAAAAACCTTTCCATCTTATATTGAATTAATTGATAAATGCCATTTATTAAACTGCGTACTAAACTATAGTTTGTACACATATTTAATTACATTCCTTATTACAAATTTGCATTATCTAAGTAATTTAATATTATATTTTTGCTAGTACTTTAGCTTCTTACCTATTTTATCGATAGAAACTAATTTAGTGTCAGCTTTCTTTTTGAACTCATCATTTGTCATAAAATCTTGAGAAAACTTACGAATTCGACTTTTCGGACGTGAAATTGTTTTAAGATTGATATCGTGATTATAAGTGATTGTCTCGATTTCGGAATCATCATCAGAGGTATTAATAAACTTTTCTTTTACAGAAAGAGGTAATTTCTCTGGAGATTTACTATGTATACATTTATCCAATTTATTTTTTAGAAGAGATTCTATTTCTAAAATAATTTATAAAGTAATTGAAAGAAATTTTTTATTTCACATTACAATATTCATCATAAAATTTTATAATTAAATAAAATATAATACTAATATAAAATTATTAAATGGTATTAAATACAAATAATTACCAGTTTTATCACGATTAAGCATCATTACAACACTTGACTTTTTCTTTGGAACATACTCTTCATCGTCACTGTTTCGGTCTTTAAAAGATTTACCAACTCGTCTTTTCGATCGCTGAACAAATCTAGGACTGAAACTGCGATCGATTGTTCGATTTTCGACATCAGAATCATTAAATTCTAATTTATAAATAGGTTTTCCTTTTAAAAATTTAGATAAAGTTCTATTTTCAACAGCATTACCTATTCTACTTGCTGAGCGCTGTATAGATTTTATTTCTAAAATAATATTTATAAATATATTGTATAACATATAAAACATAAATCAACTAATTATACAGAAATGATACGTTCAATACTAAACATGTTTTAATAATTTATTAAAATTTTAATTATCTTTTAAAAAATAGTTTTATTAAATTCGGAATTTCAAATCATTTGAAAAAGGTAAATAGAATCATGTGATAGATTCAATATAACTTTAATAAATATATATTTTTTATATTATATTATATTATATTACAATATGTGAAAAAATTCAAAATGATATTCAAATCATAGTTATAATACAAAAGTAATATTAATTTTTAAGCATTTTTTTCTGTTTATTTTTGAAAAATATTTAAAATATGTTAAATAGTATATATAATAATAGACAATAAAATATATTAATTTTTTATTTATGTTGTCACATTATATAAATTCATTTTCAAATGAAAATATAAATATATATGAAAAGTAAAGCACAGCATATATTTATTATATATAAAACAAGCATTAATATACAAAATTATCGATTAAATAAGATTAGAAAAATACAAACTATATTTTGTATTTTATTAGTAAACTAAGTAATTATACCTAGCTGAATATAAACATACCAGCTATGTTGCGATGAGACATTAATTCGGAATCTGATTTTTGCCTTTGGACTTCCTCATCGCTATTTAATAAAGTTTTAGAAATTTTACTAGCTCGACTTTTAGGTCGTTGAATGGATTCATGACCAATAACATGATCACGATTTTCGACGTCTGAATTACTCAATTCCAACCTCTCTTTTGAAGTTTTTGATACTTTTATTGTATGTTTATTTTCTGCAATTTTACCCATTTTACTTTTTAAGCGTTGGATAGATGTTGTTTCTAAAACATAATAAATATAGTTATTAAATAAATATAAATACTTAAGTTGCTATTACATTTTCATCGTATCGAAAAACAATGCAGAAGTTCATTATTCATTTTAAAATTATCACAAATGTAATTATGAATAAAAAAACTTATATATAAATATATTTAAAAAATATAGATGTCAGCAAAACATATTTCTATAAATATATAAATATTGTAAAATAATAAAAGTATAAAAATTAATAAATATCATTAGAACTATTATTTATAACAAAATTGTTGCTTGTATATATAGAATTTTATTTATTAAAATATTGTTTATTAACAAAAATGCATTCTTTTGGCAAATAAAAACAACATTAATATATAGAGGAATGCAAGGAATAAATGTTAAAACATTAATTTAAAAAAATATATAAAAATAAAAATTAAATTAATTAAAATATTAAAATAAATATTAAAATAAATATTAATATACTGAATTTTCTGTTATTGATACATATTAATTACTTAATTACTTAATTATAGTATTTTTTAACAATTTACGTATTTTACTTTTTGATTGTAGAGATGATACTAATTAAAAAAGATAATATTTATAACTTTAAATATGACATATTTTATTAAAACTAACAACAAATATAGTTAATAAATAATTTTCATTTTTTATTCAAAAATATTTTACAAAAACTAATGATCACTATCATTAACAAATTGGAAATAATGGAAATTTTGTAAGTTATAGTATATTATCAATTTATTATTTTACAAAGAATTTACCTGGTTTATCATGACTTGAAACAGATTCAACATCTGATTTTTTCTTATGATCCTCAGAATCACTCTCTAATAAATTTTTAGAAATTTTTCTAATTCGACTTCTAGGACGTAAAAGGTGTTTAGAAATATCACTTCGATATGTATAATTTTCCATTTCTGAATCATCGGATTTGCTAACTATTTTTTCTTTTGAAATTTTAATTGATTTGGTTTGAGATTTACTTGCAATTTGATCCATTCTGCTTTTTGGCCGATGATTAGAATCTGTTTTTAAAATAGTTTATACATTTACATTCCATTATATAATAAATAGATTTGGAATTTTTTTAATATGATAAATATACAATAATATCAATATTTAAAATAATCAATGTGAAGGTAAAAATGCCTAATAAATTAAGAGACACTAGACTTAATAAAAACCTAAATTTTTTATTGGCATGACTTATCATTTACAAAAATTGTCTAAATTATTATTCTAGTTCATATAGACATCGCTTCATGAAAATTTATAACAATATGTATACATGGACATACACTAATCAATAAATATGCAATTTTTTATGTAACTCAAAAATTTAAAATACTTAATCTGAAATTTTAATTTTAATTTTAATACTCGTGTATTTCGGATCATGTTAAAATAAGTAAAACAATTATATACATATATATACACATTAAAATAATTATTAAAAGAAAAAAAATTATAGTTGTATAACATTTCAAATCCTTACCTTTAATTGATTTCTTTTTATAATCATTGTTATCGCTATCTTCGGAATACTCTTCCATATCTGTATTTTTATCAGAATTCTTGATTTGCAGAATCTTTGATTTGGGTTCAAAATTAGAATCAATACGACGCTTATAAACAGTTTCATCACATTCTGAATCATCTGCCGATTCTTTAGAATCTTTTCCAAGTCTACTTTTTGATCGAGTAGTTTCTGAAATACCAATGATCTTTGAACATTTCTTAAGTAGATCAACATTTTCATTAAACTCTTTAATTGATTTATTAGACTTCGATTCCATTATTAATTTCTGAGAAGACTTAGATGATTTTTCAACTGGAATGTCATTCGATACCGAATGTTTATGATTGCTGTTAGATTGCTCTTTAGATCTACTTATCTTTTTCTTTTTTTCTTTGTGTCTTTTGTCCTTTTTACTATCACGGCGATGTTCGGTTTTATTTGTAAGTTCATTTCCAGAAAATTTATTTTCATAAGGAATAGATTTATTTTCTAGAGTATTAATATCATTGTTGGAAATATTGTGCAACGATTTTTTGGTAAATTTATACAAAGGATTATTGACTAAATTTGATATCAATGGAGTGGAAAAAGAACTGAAGTTATAATTAACATTTGACGGACCGGCTAATGGCTCTAGATGTTTACTCATTTCATGAACCGATTTTCTGCAAGTGTTTTCCATTGAATGCTCCAATTCTTGATTATTGACAGTATCATTTTTGTTTGCAAAATTCTCACTATTAAGCATGTTATAGAGTTTCATTTTTTCATTCATCAATTTGATAACTGCTTGATCAATTTCAAATAACCTTGAGACTATACTCTCTCTTGTGTTTAGTTGGATTTTCTTTGTTACACTCTTATTTGTCAAGTTTGTAATACTCATTTTGGTTGGAATATGAGAGTGACTTTTGTATTTCGTCTTTTGTTTATTATGTATTTTATGCAAATTTTTCTCCGATTTACGACTTTTCATTTCATTTACCATATTTTCCACGTGCTTGAACTTTTCTAGCAGTACGAAAGGCCTTTGCCTATTAGACCGTATGGGAGTGCTCATTCTCGTTTTCGGTTCATCTTTGCTCGTCTCCGAGGCTTGATTCTTTTCTCGACTTTTATTATCTGAAGTCATTAATGAACTATTTTCCTCGGCAAAATTTAAAGCAACCGTATCTCTGCTTAGTTGCAAACTGTTACTACTGCAAACTTCATTATTAATGGATGGACCTTCGGAGACGGCGCTACACTTATCATCATCAGTAACAGACGCTACTTGCTCTACGAGTTGATCTACCACCAACGTTGACAAAGGCTCAACGTTCCGAACAATACTCACGGCCTTCTGCAATTTTCCTTCCGATTCCATTTGTACAAGTGCACGCACGTCGCCTATGCCATCCGGATCTCGTTCTTCGATGCGTAGCGCTCCATTCCTGTTATCGGTAGATGTGACTTGTGTAGCGGGTATAGGGCCTCTCGACCTCGACCTGTCCAGATTTATAATCTGTTTCTGTTTTAATGCGATATAGTGAGCATTCGAGCATGTTGCTGCAAGGTCAGGAGGTACATTAATTTTACTGAGCTTCTTGTTACCGTCTTTGTTCATGTGTATTATTGTTATGGGTGTTTTCAAAATCATTTCAGATATCATCGTTGGACGAGCCCGTGGTTGTGACTGCGACTGGGACTGCGATATGGTCGTCGTTGTTACCATCGTTGCACTGTCTACATGCTTTTTGATGGGATGTACAAGGCTATTAATGTTGCTTCTGTTGCTACCGATTTCCTGGTAAGCTTG
>JAPYYT010000335.1:0-56152 GCA_030522565.1 Ceratosolen corneri
AAGTTTGTCCGAAGCTGTCTTGTTAAGCGAATTAAATTCAGGCACGTGAACGTAAGCCTGTGTTTCCACAGTAGCAACGTTCTGCACAATCTCGTCAGTGAGAACATCTTGTAATACACTATCAATTGGGTTAATAACTTCCATTTCAAGGGTTGCGCATTCGCTCGACAGTTCAATTTCATTAGTTGTGAAAATGCCATCAGTTTTGAGATACTCTTCATCTACTGTAACTGTTGCTTCAAAGAAACCGTCTTTAAGAGAACAGGAATTTTCTTGAACGTTGATCTCTGTAAGCATAGGTGCCATTTCATCGCCAATATATTTGTTTATATCTTCGTTCGGAACAGAATCCGACAGGCCAACGCTCGTGATCGTTGGCTGGATAAAAGATATTCCACTGTTAATATCTGGTGGTTGCACATCTTCCATAATATTTTGCTCTATTTCCATTTTCATTTGAGCAACTCCCTTTTTCTCCACATTAGATTTCTCACTAAGCAATGCTGCCGCTGCTGCCGATTTTCTTTTAGCTGCTGAAATGATACGAGGATCAACTGGACGAGAACTCGCTAAAGCCATTTCTAATGCGTGAAGTTTATTTAAGTTATTAGATTTTCCTACAACGTCTTCGTTTGTATTATCTTTTGTTTTTGCTTCCAGTTTTTTTGATATATGTGGTTGATCCGGCTTTTCATCAGCGCCATCAGATGAATCAGATTTTGATTTTGGTGATTTTAACTTAAGTTCTTTGCTACCTTCAGACTTAATATTTTTGAATTTATGACTGTCAGCTTCGCAGGCCTTGCACACCTTCTTTTTTTTCTTATTTTTTGAGCCATCAATTGTTTTGTCGTCCAATTTTATGTGAGGATGACCAGCCGAACACCTTTCAGAGTCTGCCTTTGAAGTTATTTTCAAACTTGTTACATTCTCTAATTTAGAGTGTTTCATTAATCTATCTTCATGAATATGATCATTTGTTGATATAGTTTCTACAATCGGCTTATCCATCTGTTCCTTCACAATCTCATGAATATTTATGCGTTTTAGTTTAATAGTTGATTTCAAATTCTTAGCTATCTCGGCTTCGGCTCTGGTTATATTGTTTCCCACATCTTGAGACTGACTTATACGCTTCTTCGTAGAAATATTAAGAAGATCCTGTGTAAGAGATACAGGATTATTCTCAAATTGCTTAATTTTCTCATGTTCTTTTCTCTGACGCTCTAATAAACGTGCTTTGTAGGCTTTAATGTCCAATTTTTTTGGTTTATTTGAATTGAATGATTTATCATTAGCAGAGTTTTTGTCCATCTTTTTCGACTCCGGATTTTTCTTAGCTATATTACGTATTGATGTACTCTTTTCTTGAGTCTTCAGTTTAATGTCAGGTTTTAAAACGCTTTCTAAGCCTGCGCTAATTTTCGATAAATTTTCTTTACAAGCTTCTTCTATACTTTTAAGTATATCGTCCTCCATCTCTTTGGGTATTAACTTCATACTTTCCAAACTTGGATGTGGAATTGATTTACGCATTGTAATATTCATTTTTGGCGCTGTAACACTTATTGTCGAAGCTGATGTAGTTACCATCGCCATTGCAGTTGTTAATAGTGGTGTCCCTGTTGTGATTGCTGATGTCATAATTGTGCTGGTAGCTATTGTCGTTGTTGCTGCTATCACTGTTGTTAACGCTGTTGCGATCGGTGCTGTACTTACTATTGTCGGAGAAATAATTGATATTGTTGGTACAGTAATTGTTGTCATTGATGTAACAATAGTAGTTGTTGGGACTTTGATAATTGTTTTTGGTGATGTTGTCATCACCGTTATTGGCTCTATAATTGCCGAAGTTGGCGTTGTGCTAATTGCTGATTTATCTATAATCGCGGAAATTGGTGCTGTTATTGTTGAATTCGGAACTGTGATCATCGCAGTCGAATTTGCAATTACAACAATCGAATCTGTAATCGTCGAAGCCGATGATACGATAGTGGATGTCGATATTGTTGTTATCGCTACTGTTGGCGCTATTGATGAAACTATTGTTGTCGATGTAGATGTTGCTACTGTTGTAATTGTTGGCATAGAAATTGGAGTTGTTATAAGGGGCAATGATACTGTTGCTTTTGTGTTCATTATTTTATCGATTACAGCTAAAGCATGATTAGGTTTTGTTACGACTGGTTGGACAATATCAGTAGTAACAAGCGTAGTTGTTTTTGTTATAGTAGTATTGGTGGTTGTCGCCCTTATAGGAGTCATTTTAGTTACTGCTTGAGCAGTAGGAGCAATTAACTTTGACAGTGTTTTACATGTAGTTTTTAAGGCTGATTGTGGAGCAGATTTTAAAGAGGAATGACCAACTAATGCAGCAGGCATCAAAGTTCCCTTTGTTTTTCCCTCAGCGGCAAGCTTCTTGAGGCTTACTTTATCCGATATTTCGTGATGAATAACTTTATCCGAGAAAGTAACTTTTCTCACATGATGTTCATTTTCTGGTATTTGTTTTACATCAGCCTTGATTTTTGTGACGTAAGGCTTAGCGATACATGTGTTTCGTGGGTTCGTTTGACTACTTTTAAAAAGGACTGTTCTACCACCTACAGCCGCTAGAGTAGCAATCACTTCAGGCTCCTCTTTTACCTCCTTTTTAATTTCATCTTCAGTTAGCAGTTTTGCTGGCAATTCATCGTCTGAATCCGAATCACTATTTCTCGAACGTTTTTTATGTTTTTTCCTGCCGCGTTTCTTCCGCTCCTTTTTGTCTTTTTTTCTACGTGCGCGTTTCTTTGCTTTGCGTTCTTTGTGTTTGTTCTTCTCACGCCATTTGCGCTCAATTTCCGCAGCCACCTCGTCTCTTATAGTCTCGTTAATTGACTTTTTTTTTGCAATTTTCTCTCGTTCCTTGATAACTTTAAGAAGTTGCGTGACGTCTGAGGAAGTTTCATCATCAGTATCGCTAGACGAAGTAGAAGTCGTATCGTCATCACTATTGGATGATTCCCGAAGCGGTTGCTCAATAGTTGGAGGTTCTTCTTCATTTATGTTAAGAGCTTGCATTTTGTTGAATTCGGAAAAAGTGACTTCCAGCTCACGTTCGAACGCGCCGCGATCCATGGTTTTTCCATATTTAGCATCCCATTCCTCTTTGGTAAGATTTCGATAAGCATCAATATGTTCACGCTCCTTTCTCATCCATCGTTCAACCATATCTGTCTCGAAATCAGTATTGCTATGTCGATTTGTAATTTTATTCGAGCGATTTTCTTCTGTAACTGACTTGGCTCTAGCCATTCCTGCTGAAAATATGTCGTCAAGATTGAAGGCCGTTCGATTGTCGTGTTGATCCTGAAACTGGGACTGATGTTGAATCTCGGTAGTAATTTTGCTATTGTGATCGATACGACTTGTAAGTCTGCTCGTTATGCTAATGGTAGGCAACTGAGGTGAAGAAGCTTTCGTAGCTTGTCGAACTTTGGCGATACCCGCCGAAAAGATATCGTCGATATCAGCCATATTCACAACGGGAGTTTCGAAATTCTCGGTTGGCATCTTTGCGTGTTCTCGTAAAATATAATCTTGTTGGGCCGTATATTGATTGTATTCCGTTTCCATTTGAGTAGCTGTAGATGTGCGTGTCGATCGGCTGAAACTATTACTTGAGGATGATTTTGTAATACTTGTGGAATGTTGTTGTTGCTGTCTTATTTCTTGACGTAAAACAGCAGTTGGCACCATCTTCTTATTTTGTTCATCGCGAATGACCTTTACAGTGACTTTTCTCTTTTCTTTATATGGATAATTCAACACTGATTCAACAATAGGTTTGGATTCTTTTTTCCGCCGTAAAAGCTCCTGATGCGTTGTTAGTATTGGTATTTCTGTTCTGTTTTCAAGTCCATGCGAACTACTAATCATCTGTAATAAAAAAAAATTATAAAAATCATTTGGTTAAGCATTATTTTTTCATTTATTAAAACTTTAATAATTGTGTTAGATTTTTGAAGTAAATTATCAATATTAATTTTATAAACATATATCAATATAAATTTATAAACAATTTCGACAAAACCGATCTTTTTCATATTTATAAAATAATTTAAATTCGATAATTTCGAATGAATTAAATACATTTAACGTATATTAATATAGAAGAGTGATTTCTAAATTTTTAAAACATAAATATATAAATTTATAAAATAATTTCTTGTCTTGTAAAATATATTTTAATAATATTTAGCTATGTAGCATTATTTATTATACTATTATATAAAATGTGTTAAATACAAGTTTTATATATTTTATATTAAATAATCATTTACAATGATTTATTGAATAATACACTTTTAAAGAAATTTAATTATATAAAACATTCCTATTATATTTATTTTATTAATTTGTATGATCGAATAAATTGAGTTTTAGTATTCAGTTTGACATTATTCAATTAATTCATTCATTTAATTAGAAAAACAACGTAATTTTATAAATAATGTATATATTTCGATATTACATATAAATTATTTAAATACTTGAATGTAAACAAAATTATATGGTGTTATTAGGTTAAAATAATCTTGTAGCAAAGATTATGTATTTGCACATAAGACTTCTTGAATAGCCTTGTTTGCATCACTGTACCGCTAGTAATACATTTGAAAGGGTATATATAATACAAAGATTTTAAAATTTCAGTCATTTTATATTACAGAAAAAAGAATATCTACTAGTTGGCCCATTTTTTAAATGGTTGCCATTTTACTAGTACAATTTTAAATGTTGCAACTATTGATTTATGTACAGTAAAAATTGTATTATTTATACATACTGATCTGTTATATTAATGAGGAAAAAATGAAATTAATGTAAAATAGCGATCTGTTAATTTCACTTTTAATTTTTTTTTGAAATGGTTTAATACAGCATTATTCAGTAAATATTAATGCCATTAAATAGTTTTGTATTATAATAAATATTTTAAATGTTCGTTAGATTTATTTTATTTACATTAATAAATATATATATTTTATAAGAATTTTTCTTTAATTTAAGAATATATTTATTGCTATACTACAGTAAATATAAATGAATCATACAACTTGAAGAATAATAAAGTTAAATATAATGTAAATTGAGTTTTATGATTACATGATTAATATTATATAATTAAATAATGTCCTATCTAAGGCAAATTAATCTGTCAAACTTTCATTTTTATTTCACTTTACTATATTAATGTAATAATTTTGCCGAGGAGAAAATATTAATTGATAACTTTATTAATTCGCTTTATCAATAAATGCAACTAAACATTAAATAAATATATGTAGAAAAACTTATTTAAAAGCAATCTTTTTCATTAAGTCATATTTTTATGACATCTATACTTTGTATAATTAAATGAAACTATTATCTAAGAAAAATTAAAAAGAAAAACTCCATCAAATATTTAAAATTCTAAAAGGTCTCAATTAAGTCAATCAATTTTAAAATATTTTAATTTTTAATTTAAATAAATACTGGTACGTCAAAATTTAGAAAAAATGAAACAAAATGTTTCCATATTTTTTATACGACTGGAATTCTGCATGAAAAAGTTAAAATAAATTTATATTATCATTATTTCATTTAAGTTAATAAAATTTGGTTTATTTTTATTAATCTTTACTACTACCAGAAATAAAATATGTTCAGAGCAAACCTCCGACTGTTGAGTGGTCGCGATGCCAAGCTCGGGTAGTTTTATCGACTCTGAAACTATCATCGGTTGTATGGTAACAGCAGTAACGCCGCCAATAGTAGTAGTGGCTGGTCCGGCTTCGAACTGCAATGGATCAAGCTGTAGTACCTCGTTCAGATGATGAATGAAATCAGTTGGCAAATTGGAAATGTCGATCGCAGCATTGGGATCCAACATTGCGTTTAATTGATTCATAAATTCCTCCCTGTCGTACTCTCTCATCCGTTCGTCCTCGCAAATGCGAATTTCTTGATTGATAGAGCTTTTCTTCTCCCTCACTAAGTGGTTCATGGCTATGTCGAACTTTCGTAGGCTAGAGTGATTAAGCATGTTACGTATTTCGTTTTTGCTCATCTTAAGGAACCTATTGATTACACGGTGTTTCCAAGAGGCTTCATGAGCACTTATCTCTTTCTTCGGCATGGGCTTTTTTTCTACGGACACGCTTTTTACGAGTTTACGCACATCTGCGGTGGTGGCCTCGTTTGGAGACTTAATGCTCGTGGCCACGGCAACTAACGGAACCGATCCCAGAGGTAGGTTCGTTGTTCCAGCCACAGCTACCTTGGCTATTACTTCGTTGTTAAGGTTCAGTAGCTGGGTATGCCTGAGCAGGTCTTCGGTTGTATGCTTATCCATTAGTATTTGCTGCGAGATCTTAAGGATATCCATACCGGGCATTATCTGAGCGGCCTGCTCTAAAGTTGCAGGCTCGATTCCGAGACCAGTGGTTGCAGATGCAATAGGTGCCATTGCCACCTGAGAAGAGGCTACAATCGCTGCTGCAGCAAGACTAGGGTTTGAATCAGTAGAGTGTAACGGAGGTGACGATATCGGCTTGGGGACTGCGCTAACGACGAGAGCTGCAGTTGCCGGATCAACAAGGACGGCAGCAACAGGATCCACCGGCTGTACGGTGTGAACCTCAATGGAAACGGGTACTGAGGGTGTAATCTGAGTTGTTGCCTCCACTGGTTTCTCGTCGCTCATACTCATCAGCTGTTTAGCGAACTCCATGGCCTCTTGCATCTCTTCAAGGCCGTCTTCATCGAAACTCATTGAAGGTACGGTTGGAGTCGGACCGATCGGAGGAGGTGGCATCGGCTCGGCGTTGAGGATAGGTGGCACTGGGAGAGGCGCTGTACAGGTGACTGGAACAGGCATTGGCACCGATGGATAGCTCATTTGCACAGGGGTCATGAAGGCTGGAAAACCAGGCATCATAACTGGGTGATGTGGGGGCATCGAGGTTTTGGGCGGTTCCCGTGTCGCAGCCCCGAGCATTAGGGATGAACGCTCAGTAACGGAAAGCCGAGGATCAAAGACTGGCGGCGGCTGTCGAACTTCCTCTTGTTTTTTCTCAGGGACGCTTGAAATTATAGGCTTCCGCGGGTCAAAGGCCGGCGGTGGTTGCAGTACTTCTGGGTCGGGTATTATTGATTTGCTAGAATCAGGTTCGCAGACAATGCCACCGATTGTTGATTTTTTCACATTTGGTAAGGCAGGTGGTGGCTTGCTGAAGTCCGACGGCATTTCTGAAAAACATTAATATCGCATTATTAATAAGATTGTTATGTTTCGAAAAGACATCCTTTTTCTTCATTTTCTGTAATGCCCTTAATCCTGACCCTCGTCATTAATTTAAGGTATTATCATTTGCTTTATTTTTAATCTTAAATTATTTAATAACCTTATCATTATTCATTAATTTCTGTATTTAACTATATTAACACAAACACATAAATTAGTATTTTAAAAAATATTAAGAATTTTAGAAATAACGAATGAACAATAGAACCCTTATTATTTAATAATGAATTTGAACATTAAAACAAATCGAATAATTTATCAATTTTTACTATTAAAATTAATTAAAATTCTATGTATATGATTAATGTAATTACTTTAATAACTTATTAATTTACATATTATGTAATATGTACAACGGTTCAAGAATTTTTGCGTTCTTAGGAAATCTTTACATAAAGTATAAAATGATATTTAAACAAATCATTATTATAGTATACTAATACTTATGTAAATATTTTATATAATTTATTAATTTTAATATGACAACGATATAATTTATTTAATATTAAAATATGTTTTTAGTAATAATACAGTATTATCTTACATATCAAAAAAGAAATGGTATCTAATTTATTATCTACTTTTTTATATTTTAATGTGATATCAAATAAAAATAATGATATTAACTGTTAAGAAAATATTAATAAAAATTAGTTATCTATATTTCATAATTTAAGTCTCATGTAAAATATACTTTCAGCATATAAATAATGTATAATATTTGGTTTTTTAATTACTTGAAACATTAATAGTTTAAAAATAAGAAGATGAAATTGATAGAAACAAGTTTAAAATAAAAATTTTTTTTATACTATATAAGTTTTAAAATTTATTACTTATTAAACGCTAACATATAATTTTATTTTTATATAAATAATTATATAAAGAGTTATAAAAATTAAAATAAATATGTTTTGCTGATATCTATATTTTTTAAATATATTTAAATATAAGTTTTTTATTTATATTTGTGATAATTTCAAACCAATAATGACCTTCTGTGGTATTATGTTTTTCAATATAATGAAAATTTAATAACAATCTAAATGTAAATTTAACTTATTTTCAAAAAAAGTTTGCATAGTAGAACAAAACATAAGAATGTATTTAATCCTTGCTACTCAATAACGAACTTAATTGCATATTATTATTATATAAAATTGGATTAGAAAAATAGAAGATTTATTACTATTAAAATATAAAAATATACTTTTACCATCGAAAGGTGTTGGCCAAGAAGTTGAGATTCTAGGGGCATATCCAAGAGTTGGTGTAAATGGTGTAGAATAGTCAGATGAAGTAAAAGGTGGTGGGCACATGGCAACTACCGGGACTGTTACTGTATTTATAGTTGTTGCTGTTGAAATTGCTGTACTATGATCTGATTCATAGTACGATATTGACTCTGAACTAGCTTCCAGTTTGGACAACTTTGTAGATGATAAGGATTCATCTTTGTCAATAAGCAGTTGCTGTGAATCCTCAGCAGACATAGCAGAATCACAAATATTTTCTGCGTCCATGGTATCCTGTGACTGATCACTACTCCCATGAAATATTTGCATGACATTCTCAAAATTAACGGGCTCCTCAAGTGGTGTTATTGGTTGTTCTGTACACATGGGCACTTCTTCGATATGTGCCACTGCTTGTTCATTATCAAATTCTCCACTTAATATATCATTGGGTATACCATAATCGTCCATCTCTGGATTACCGACACAGTCCACTATAAGTTGCGTATCATCATATGGCTCCTTTGAAGATAAAGAGAATTCATTGAAATCAATTTTACCTATAGATTCCGATTCAACTCTACGACCAATGTCCTTAAGATCATCGAGTGACAATTTTAATTCAGGAGGTTCATGCCTTAATTCAGGTATTCCTGAATTTTCACTCATAGTAAAGTCTTCTTGACAAGTAATAGTATTTGCAGATGCATCATCTGTAACTGATGAAAATGCTGATTCTACCAGATCTTGCTCCCAAAAATTTACTTTTTCTTCTTCGGTGATATTGGATAAAGATTTTTTTAGTTTAGCAGCAGTTTCTGTTATCTTTTGTTGACGTTCCTCTTCGGATCCCAGTAGGGGCTCCTGAGGCTTGTCAGGAAGGGATTGTGATGAACTGTCACTATGGTAGGGACTCGAGCGACGACTTGAATAAGTGTATGGCCTTCCTGGACCTGGATAGCGCATATTTGATCCCCTAGTATTAAAACCTCTTCCCCTATTATAGTTCTGATAAGGTCTATCATTTTTATCTTGTCGATCAAATCTGTCGGTTCTTTCCCTCTCAGATCTGTCTCGGTCCCTGTCTCTATCTCGTTCTCTGTCCCTATCTCTGTCTCTATCGCGATCTCTGTCCCTATCTCTATCTCTGTCTCTATCCCTGTCCCTTTCCAATCGATCACTTCTATCGAGAGATCTATCCGATATCCTATCACTGGAACTTGTTCTATCCCATTCGGATTGAAACTGAGTTGATCTGGAGTACTTTTGGAATGGAGCGCTGGGTCTGCTGGGCCTCCATGACTGATAAGGTCTGTTAGTCTGACCTCTGCTGTCACTTTCCCTACTTTGCCAGTTGTCGGATCCGCTGGGTGGCCTGCTGCTACTACCCCTGCGGCTTTGTTGCTTCAAATTGGGATGAGGGAATCGGGTTCCGCCGAATCCATTGGCGGTCGGCCTCGTGCGTTGTCCAAAGCCCCGACCACGGTAACCACCGCCACTCATTACACACCGTTCTCGACCGTACCGAGGCCCAACAATTCCTTCTTACTTCACTATCCCTTCTTTTGTTGTTTTTAGCGGCGTCAGCGGCTTATTCCCTGTGCGCCCAAATAATTTCGTCGCTTACGGCATGCTGCGCCGTTCCTTTTCACTCGGTATCTTTTGTCTTATTCACAAATTCACCTGTCACAGAACCATGCAACTACTCGCGAGTCTTCTCATTATCATCGTTTTCCCTCTCAGAACACTGCTGATCCTTCTGCTGTAGCACTTGCGACAACTGCGAAAACAAAACAAACGTGTAAGGGGTGTTAAGTCAGACGTATTTCTTTTCCACTCGTTCTCACTGTCTCACTCTTATTCAAGTGTGCGCAATCAAACACCAAGCTACTAAAAATAAATTATCGACTACAAAACAGTTCAATGGAATCTTAATATACCGAAAAAACAAAAAAATTGTCGATAAATGTCGTTTTAGTGAAATTTATAGTATTTTAGTCATTCGTAAAATCATTTTTGAGTTCAGTAAAAATGGTAGCTTCGTATTTTTAGATTACAACTGTGTTCCTTTATCCCCAATACACTTCTTTTTCTCTCTTTCTTTCTTTCTCCCTCTCTCTCTCTCTCTCTCTCTGTTTCTTTGACTCCCACTCTATCTTTCTTTTTCCAACTCGATTCGGTTGCTTTCACGTTCTCGTTTTTTCAATCCGCAAAAGCACACATACACATAACTTATTTCCAAAGGATCGCGCACAAACTCGATATTTGTAGATGCGCAGGAAACGTATCGCAGTCGACACTAGCTTTAATAGAAATTTACGGACTGGCCAATGCACGCGAATAAAATACGCAAATATGTATTAGTATGGGTAGTAATGCCACCTAACCTCAAAGCTGTCGTAGGGCTGATGGGGAGCGCTCGTTCACGCTATTTTCTATTTTCCCTCTCGATCGCACATATGATTCTTTCTTTAGTTTCACAGTTAACAAGTTCTAGTAAATGCAAATCAGCAGCAGCAGCAACACCGCACGGCAACTATGACGTTTCTGCCCGGCGATATTTCACCGCTCCGTACGTTTTCGCCAGGTTTCGTTTGCTCAATCCACAACATCAAGTGAACATTGCCTTTTATTTGTAAGCAAAATAAGCTCGAAAGACGTGTGTACGAATATTTATTTTGATCTATTAATTTGCACGTCTTTTTGTCCTGGAAACACGTCAAGTCACGACTCTTAATATATAATGCAAAAAGCTTTCCGTCTTTCCCTCTCTCCTGACGATTTTTACTCCACTTTTGTTAATAGTATTGAGAGAGCGCGTGTAACTAAACTTCAAGCGTACTTTAGTCGCCGAGGAGAGAGGCGTTTTTTTTTTTTTATGTATACTATTATTGTTATGGAATAAAGAGCAGCATGTCGTTATATAGCGACACCTTCTAACGAGTTCAATGCGCTTGGATTGAGAGGCCAAGAGGCCAATACAACAACACGACCCAGCTTCGATTTTTTATTAGAGTAAAATCAATTTTACTTCGTAAATATGAGGCCGCGTGTTTTCACATCCTATCGATAGCTATCGCCATGTTGTATATTGCTTGGGCCCCCCACCTCCCACTCGATCGCTCTCGCTTCTCTCTATTTCTCTCTCTTTTCTTGCCCTATCATACATTCCCCCTCCTGATCAATTCTTGTATCTGTTATTTCTGTCTTGCTTCAAGCAAGTGATTAGCCTATTTAATTTCTCGAAATATTTACGAATCAGCCTATATCGCGAATAAGAACGAATCTGGCTTGCCTTATTAACCTCTCAATTCCGAATTGGGTTCCTGAATATTTTCTAAACTTTCTATCATACGCATAGCACAGCTACATTCCCCGATTGATTCTCTTTTTCTATCTCTGGACGCACTTCGTTATGAGTGCGTGCACCAAATGACGGTTCGGCAACGTTGCCATTTCCGGGTTAACGACGATACCTCGCCCTTCACACGCTCGCGTTGCTTTTGTCAGAGCCATTGGAAGCCCTTCCTTATTTATTTCGAATCGCCCAAGATCGCGGCGCGTTGTCTGATACTTAATACAATATTGCAAAATAATAAACGAGAGAAAATAGAGCGGCATCCAACACAGGGATTGAGTGACATCTCCAAGTAATTGCTCTAGCGTTATACAAAGACGCTTACAAAGGCGTGCCTATATATGCCTATAGCTTAACAAAGTTACGTTTCTGTTTTAATCCTGCATCAAGCACATCTTAGGAGGCACTGAATTGAGAGAAATGTATTTGCCCTTTGGCGTATCCTTGAAATTTCAGAATAACTTTTGCGACGCTTCACACGATTATTGTTTATCAAAACTCGCACGCCAACTCTCGAACAGCGGCTAGTTAAGCGTCGTGTGATGTTGATTTCCTCGTGTCTGTATTCTTTACACTCGTTACTGTTTCGATTGACAAATCAAATATACGTTGCATGGTTGAAATTGTGATGACTAACCTTTAGCCACTTTCGATGGCTCCGATCTATTGAAGCTTTTCGGCTTATAAATCTTGAATCTTGATTTGATATCGTACAATTTTTTTTTAATGCGCTATCTGTACTTGATAAAATCAACAATTTATACGAGAATATAATTATTATTATAATTGATACAAAATGATTAATATACTTTTAGGCAAATGGTAGTTTTATAACATGAGATCGATACCTCGTATTGTAATACATTCTTATATAATTATATTTTAACTCGTAGCGTATAGTATGTGAAAAACATCTGAATTCAGCAGTGGTGCAATATTAAACATTCCCGCCATACAAAGCTTGAAGTTTTGCAACGTCGCTTAAATTTGCGTTGTAATTGGCAGTGAGTACGCTCGTTGTTTCCGTAGAGGCCGGCCCAATTCTGCAAAATAATATTTATTATTTCTCTTTCTCGTTTACATAGTTCTTTTACAGGATAATGTTTTTACTACAATTGAAAGAAAGCTTTGTTTATTTATATTTCTTAGCGTGCAAATAGTGTTTTTTCTTTTTTCTTTTTTGAATAAATTATATAATAATTTAGAATATCAATGTTAACGATGTTATTGTAATATTATGTTAAGTTAATAAATTATTAATAATAACATTAAGTTATGTTAATATTAATAATAGTTTAATATTAAGTTACATTAAACATTATCATGTTAACTTTTTAAAATGAGAAAAAATCTCTTGTATTAATACTTTATTAACACAATGTTAATAAATTATTAATAAAATTAACTCTATTTGTCAATCAGTTATTTTTAATTTTACCTAGCTATTAATAATAAAAATAGTGTTTCATTTTTTGTTAAAAGCAAGGAATGCGATAACAGATAAATAAGCTTGCAAACTAATTTTAAAATATGCTGTTTTTTTATTTGTCAGCATTTGCCTAACTATGTATCACTTGTGCAAAACAATAAATATTAATTTTAATATTGCTATATCTATCTACAATTTTTGAGCCATGAACTAACTATTTATTTACATGGAGTATGCTTTTGTTTATTAATTTAAATATAAATAAACGTACGTTATATGAAAAAAAGATTAAACAATACAATAAAAATATTATTTATTTTTAAATTAAATAATGATTAATATAATATATTTTGCAAATGAAAATATAATAAATAAGTCTAAGTATTCAATATAATTTTCTCATTAACTTTGACCCATTTTTGCTATAATTCAAAATTAAATTTTTCAACAAAACGCGGCAAATATTGCTCAATTGACTATATTAATTATCATTCTAATAGTAAGCAAATAAGATGCAAAAATTATTTTTCTTATAATAAAATTATTATTTCTTGTAAAAAAGGATTATTCTGTTTGATTATGAATTAAAATAATGGTAAATAGTCGAAAACAGCTTTAATATCCGGTCAAACGAGAGTTCCTGTAGTGGCGCATTGTTCGCAACTAATTAATCAGAGGTTTCAGGCAAACTTCCGGTGAAAAAGATAAAAAAGCATCTCGAATTCAAGTGGGCGTCGTAGGGGCTAGGATATTGAGATACATAGATTGTAGAACGTAGTTTCTATGCATCATTTGTTGTTACTGCGTAACTTTCCATAACCTATAGATAGTAAATACTGAAATACATAGCATGTATATGCATATATTTATATTATTTGATATTATATATGCATGCAAAGTTATCGAATAATCATTGCTTTAACGTAGTAATGCGTATATAATGTCCTTGTATCTGCGGTTGTGATAAGGAGGCGCACGCGCATAACTAGGCAGTAGGATACAACTTACGTTTGCGCGTTAGTACAAAACATATCTGTTCATCGTATAACCTGTACGATAAAGTGATAGATAAGGATAGGTAGGTGAAGAAGCAAAACCAAGTGAGCGCGATATATTGAGGAGGGGGAGCTAAATCTGACTCATATGAGAGAACGGTCGGTTGGTCTCGCGCTTGCCTACTCAAAAACGGTAGCGTCGCTGTAATGTTGAGTTTTGTTGTTAGTTGAATCGTGTGTTCTACACCAGTAGGGTGCATCGGTGACGCCGTTAAGAAAGCGACGCATTCGATATTCCGTAGAGGCGACAACGAAGAGCTTAGCGAGTGAAAGAGACTAGCAAAACGCTACCGTCTTCCTTCCTCTTCTCTTACCAAAGGATCCCGGCAAGACGTACGGCAAGCGGGTAGTGGTTGCTTACGGAACAGAATTACCAGGTATAACGCGTCGGCGGGATGGTCACAACGTACTGGGCGTAGAAAATGGTCGGTCCGTCGCCTTTAGGTGCAATGCAATTTAATCATATTGATTTTTAAAAGGCGACGGCAACGCTTCCTTGTTCATCGTGAAAACGCTATCCTCATATTAATTTTTAACAGTTATTGCACTTCCAATGTCTTGAGATTTTTCTGCCCTCCACCAGTTTTCGGATTTGTCATCATCTATTGACATTAACGTCCATTGCAAATTGCCCATACATGCCGCAGACGCATGTCCGTGTGCTTCTTTACGGGTGCATGTATATAGCGGGTGTAAATAGCGAAAATTGAGAGAAAATTGAGAGAAAATTGAGAAAGTGTGCTGTAGGCAAAGCTGCGCGGCAGGCGTAACTGATATGAGGGTCGCGTGCATTTTTCGCGGATATATAAACTGAAATCTATTAAGGAATGCTACATTTGTTTGGAGGACGGCACCCGTATAAGGTTGCCATCGTCATTGAACAAGGTCATTATGGATGCCCTTCTCGAGCTTCGGTGCGAAGTCCCAGAAAGTATTAAACTGCAATACTGCACCGATTGTTGGAGTGGTTTAAATGCCATTAGCAAGCAGATGCGATTTTTTACGTAGAAGCTTTGTTTTCTGTATTATTTTTTCAATTTTTAAATACTTTAATTTTTAATTTGAACAAGCAGCAGTCTGTAGACTACTACTGACTAGCTAATTTATATACATCAGTATCTTTGTTTACTAAATATTCGTGTTGTATGTTTTTAACATGTAAAACAGTAATTATAGTCATAGCAAATATATGCAGGTTTCTGGTAGTTTTATCGTACTGTATAAATATTTATACTGTATTTGTTGTCAAGTTGTAAAATTGAGAATGTAGGAATGCGTGCTCGAATAATCTGTAAGAAGCGATAATTAATATAAATTTTCGTAAAAATATTGAGTATAAATGTTTTATAACATTAATAAATTAATCATAGATGTCTATTTAAGTTTGACATTGAAAAATAATAAACAGAAGAAAAATCATAATATGAAATTATATATATAAACTTTAAATAGAAATATCTGAATTAATTTTTTTTCAGGAACAATGTTCATAATCTTTGGTGCTTTTTCAAATTATTATTCTTTTAAACAAACGATTCATTGTCAAAAACAATAACTCGGTTAAACTCGTAAATTTTATTTTTTCTAATAGAGGTCATAGATTAAATATATATATAAATGTTATAAATTTCGTATAAAAATATGTCAGTGGAAACATTGTATTTTTGTTTATTTTTTGTTTCAATTTAATTTTTATTTATATAAAATACAATAATATAAAAAAATAAGAAACTTAAAATAGACATTCACTTCAATTGGATTTACAGTTAACATTATAAGTTTACATTATACACTATAGCATTATTGAAGTTTAGTTTGATTAAATTTATTATATAAAACGCTAATGAATTTTGTTTACATTTTCAATTTGAATAACTGCTTACTGAAAACTGTTTATAAAATAAAAACAATTGAAAATAAATAGATTGCTATTTGTAATTGATTAAAATTTACTTTTTCTACAAATTGTTTATATTAAGATAATTATTTGTTATTTAGACAACATATAAGTAAGTAATTTTTTTGCAATTTAAAATATAACATTTTAAAAGATTCGAATATTATTTTAATTTTTTTTTTATACATTATAAATACATATATGCATATGTATATATGTACTCATTACGAAGCTCGAACTAAAATTTGATACTACAATTTTAAAACAAATTATACTTTTACTTGGACAATAATAAAAAAAATAACAATTACAATATCAAAAATTAAATAAAACTCTCAACTATTAAAAGTGTTGTCCATAACTATTATGTATTATTTTCAAACAGCATAATGATGATGATACTAATAATAATAATATAACATTCACAATAAATTTATGTAATTTATCTACAACATATCATAAATCATCAAATTATAAAATAATTTGGAAACTGCGAATAATACACTGCAATTGTCAAAGCATAATCTAATATTAAATTTTATAATACTATAATTTGTTGAAGTTAGAATTATGTCATATATCAAATAATTTTTAAGAATCGATGATTAAATTGATAGATACGTTTTATTATATTAAAATAGGGTTTCTATATGAATAAAAGAAGGTATTACATACTGTAAACATTTTAAAAGCTGATTAGATGTTTAAATTAAATTATGTTTTATTAATGATTAAATTAAACTTACTTTTGATAAATGATTATCCGATGTACATTAATTTCTTATTTCATTCAAAAAATGATATTCGAAAATGAAGACCATTAACAACTGAATACGTATATATTTAAAAAAATATTTACATTAAAAGTATATAAGTAATATGTTTAAAATAAAAATTATTGTTTACACTAAAATTGACATACATCAGTATATTAATAACAGTGAAAAATATATAATCGACAAATAATAAAAATTATTAAAAACTTGAATTATATATGAAGTAAAATTAATTCAATAAGAGCTAAGAAAACATTTTATTATAAAAATCATACATAAAGATAATTTCTTTACCTATCGTTGCTAATTTAATGTTATATATAATCTCTTCATTAATATAAAAATATTTTATAGTTACATGGAAATATTGCCGTTTGTATATTTTTTAAATTTGTATATTATATAAATGAGCGAGGCAATAATATATCCTGAATTTAATATTCATAAAAATTAAAATCCTATACAAATAAAGTCACTTAGCATAATTAAATTATCAGATATTTAATGTTCGTTATGTTTATTCTATATTCTAAGGAAATTAGTATTAAAATAAAAATTACAATTATATTTTTTTGAATTTGATTAAAACCAAACTATTTTGATAATTATTAAGAATTAGTATAAAGAATTTTCTAGTTAAATTGAATAATTAATCATTATTATTATTTATTAGTATATTACTATATTTAATAAATTTCATATTTAAAATTATTTAGTTTATGATAAATTATGTAGATTATTTATTGAATATCAAATTTTCAATATGAACTATTAATAAAAATTACGTTCCGTCTAACGAAGGAATATATATTTTCTTTATTTTCAATAGTTTTCTTATTACTTAATATTAACACCAAGACTTTATATAATTAATTAAATAATTTCTTAAAAGCAGTGAAAAATGGAAGTATAAAAAATTGAATAAAATAGATCAATTGAAATGAAATGCAGAAACGTACAACTTATATAAGTATATAATATATTTATTATTTTGAACCACTATTAGATAACGTTTTTAAATTACTCATTTGACTCACAATCAGTATCGCTGGCAATGTTTGAGCATCATTAAGTACAGCAGCTCGAGAATCTCGAAAGATTATCCGTGACGACATGCATGTATTCCTTCATTTACACTATCAATTTCGACCTGCATCCTTACTCGTAAGTTCTTCATAGTGAATTATTAAATACATTTCGTCGTGGTTCATCATTAACTAAGAATTGTAACTCATCCATTCTATTCTTTAAGTGAGGACAGATGGGCCTCAGTCAAGGGAAAGTTTGTATCGATTCCGTCTATCGCTACCTTCTTAAGTGCTACGACTGATAAGATAATTTCATCACGCTCCTTTTCACTTAGAGCATGAGTTAAAATATTGAAAATAAAATATTTGCTTATATCGTTTAAATTTTATAAGAAAACATGCTCCGTGTAGAATTCTTTTTGATAAAATGTGAGGAAATTTTGTTGAATTTTTTTCAAATAGATATTGGGATATAATGATTTGATTTGCTATCCTATAGATAATCCAGATGTGCGTATACAAACTTCAGTTCAGATTTCTGAACATAAAATATGACATATTTAAAATAAATATTGTCTAGAATATTATAGTTAATTTTAGTCAACGTCAACCGACATTTTATTTATTGGCAATATTTTCAATGATTAAAATAACGGAATTTCAAAATAAAATCAAACATAATAATAATATACCCTCTATTAAATTATAAATCTCATCAATAAGATATTTATATTTAAAATTTTTACTTTCACTAAATATTATTTTTCTATTGATTATTTACAGTTTAAGGAGCATTAATTAAATATTGTGTAATTATATTGGAATCATATAGGACTATCGACCACTAATATTTGGTTACACTACTTAAGGATTTTTATGAAACTTATTTATATATTTTTTGTTAGGTGTTTAAAACCAAAACAACATCGATTATGGATAAATAATACTTTTGTTTCAATTTTCTAATTGTACATCTAATTTATTAGATTTAAACAACTAACATCTAAACATTTCTGAAATTTTAAATATATTCTTTCAATACTACTAAATCAAAAATAGTAGGAAACAGGACATTTAATAAACATTCATTAATATATTTAAAAATTTAACTTTGATAATATATTTACATGTTTAATTTAAAATATATATTATTTATAGAGGCATAGAAGGTTTTTAGCTGAATAATATTTTTATTACAAATAATTATTTTACTTTCTTTTTAAATACAAATATTTTTATCTAAAGACATAATTTATTTAAAAGTTTTTTTTATTATAAATTAAGAGTATATATGTAATGTATAATATATAATATATAATAGTATATATATAGTAAATACTAATTTGTAGTTTTCAAATAAATTTATTTCCCCATAAAAAAATTTTCAAAATTATTTTTATTTTAAGCATTTTGTGAAACCTTAAAAAATAATTTCATATATATTCTAAACAATTTGTACAATTGAAAATAAAATAAATACAAAATTTTATCATTTAAGTTTATCCTATATTTAAGATAATGTTTAAGAAAAACTTAATACTTGACATCCGTATTGTTTAAATACGACGAAAGAAACTTTGTGAAATAAATTTTACAATGAATCAAATGAGTACGCATAGCTAAAATTTTAAATTCATATATATTAAAAGTTGAATCGTTGAAAGATTAATATGGAACTATTTTAGGGTAAAGATAACGGAGAGTTGTTAAATAATAGTTACTTCTAGCTTCCTGTGACCGTTCAAATAAAAATCAATTTTTTGTTAAATGTAAAATTAAGGATTTTTTTAACTTTTATTTTCAACTCAACTGAATTTGTAACGGAAACAAATCTTATCTAATTCTAACTACTTAACAGATTAATTATTCTGATATTTTCCTTACCAACCCAGCTTTATCGCTAACTTTACTGTTACTCTTTGCATTCAACTTTAAGAATAAAGTGAACGACCAGCGCATTGTATCATCGAACAAAATAATTTGACAATTGTCTTCGCAGCTGAATTATATCCTTTTACAGATATTCCTCCTTGCACGGTTAAAAGGTTTAGTAGCGGGTAAATAGACGGTGCCTAGGTAAAGCCCCAGCATTCTCACATATACGACCCTGGAAACACGTCCAGCTGTGCGTTTTCTCCTCCCTCTAACCCTCCACCACCTTTTCTAACCTACTCCAATCCTCTATCTATCGCCGTTTTTCGTAGTTACGAGAATTTTCTTCGACGCGCGCTCAGTCGCAATCTTCGATCCGCTGCAAGAGCACTACACTTGAACGTCATTAATTTAACTATCCAGCTGCATTCTCCAGCCCCCGAAGTCCCACCGAACTGTCCCCGATCTCTTCGCACCGGTAAGTTATGTCGTCTCGAGAACTTCATCCTCGAGTGTTGTGACTGTATTCGAGAATCTACTGGAGACTTTACAACTGTTACATTGCATATGTGAAATTATAGTTTAGGTGCTTCTTTTTGAAAAATAATCTCTAAAGAAAAATAAAATGCTAAGTTGAAAGCTGCTTTGATTTATTGTATGGTGAAAATGAAGAAGACTGTTAACGCAAAAGCTTTTCCTGTTTTTTGATAATAACGTGAATAAAAAATAATGATTGTGATAAAGACAGAGAGAAAGACAGACATACATACAGATAGAGAGGTTTTGACTCTCAGGTCTGAAGCTTAGACTTGTAAATGCATGTGATTCTTATATCGCATATCTGTGATAAAAGTTGTTTTTATGAAACAAACGTGAAGAGGGCTAATAAATGTAAGAAATAGGAAAAGATTGAGTATGAGCCCATAGTCTTGTCGCTAACGTGAAAATCAAATTTGTGAGTAATAGATAGATAGATAGAAAGAGAGAGAGAGAGAGAGAGAGAGTACGTACACGTGTATGCAAATGTGTATATGAGAGTGACATTATTACGAGCTTGTGTCGTCTGACTGGAAGTATCTGACTCGACCTCCACGGATTCTCGTAAATCAAGCACAATCTAGGGTCCGTTTCCTTGGTGTACGCCCACTACGCTTCGATGACTATTGTTTCGCACCTCGACAGCGCGAGCGTAATAGCACGTGGACAGTGTGCATCTGCGCAAACGACCCGAGCGGCACGATATTGATTTTGCCTATATATACACATGCAAGCCCCGCATATAAGGCTGCTAAAATCCGCTGACTACGTCTTACCGACTTTTTCGCGCTTCATAGATCGTTTTATATCCTCATTTCTATTCTCGGATGGAAACACGCTAGTTTATTTACAATTTAGCTCTTAATATCTTACGCTTTAATCGAACAACTTTTTTTATCTTGAAGCGATTAAAATTGAAACTTCCGAAATACAAAGTAAGACAACCATCTGTTATACTTATTCTATATATATTTGAAGAAATCTTATTATTTTTGTTATTATCACATTTTATCATGATAAATATTAAGCGCAATTAAATTAATATTTTACCTTTCAGCTTTCTCTTATTTTTTGTTATAATTTTACATCGCACAATTAAAAATTACTGTAATGTAGTTGTTAGCGTCGTGTCAAGGGTTTTATCGCGGTATTTTAATATCTTTCGTACTGTAAGATTCATCCGCATGTACCTTGGTATATTGTTTTCGGCTCCTTTTTTTATTATCGTTAGCATTTTTATTTTTGCGCGCCAACATTTTAAAAAGTCAAGCGAATTCAGTATTTTTAAATTCACATTGTGGATATAAATTTTAAATATCTCTTTATGAGTACCTACTTATAATTTAATTCAAATATAAATATTTTTTTATTACAGCCTTTATAAGAAAAACTTTAGCACAAATTAAGATTTTCAATAAAAATTAATATGTATTAAATTTATTAAATTCCACTTCTGCTTTTACTTAAATTAAAATCAATAGTCTCATCAACGATAAAAATTTTATGTCGCTTTTGGAATTCTATATATATACTAATTTTTTTAAAACATCTTAAATTTTTGCATGAATTTTTGCATTATCAAGTTTTCATGTTTGGCTTTTTTATATTTAATTTCAATTACAATTTGAAAAAAAATTGAATATTTATATGTCTATCATAAAATGTTCAATAAGTATACAAAATTTATTAATAAGAACTTTATGGTTTAAGCAGAAAAATTGTATTAAATATTTAAAATTTGAATTGGTTTCAAAAGTAAATAAAAAACAACAATTTGAGAAAATGCAAACAAATACAGATTTACGTATTTACAACACATTTATAGATTGATTTTATTTATTTATTTACCAATTTTTAATTTTTTCAATGAAGTTAATTAACATAAACAATAAACAGAATTTTTCTCACATGGATAATAATAACAAAATATTTATTATTTAATTCATTAATTGTTAATTAAAAAATTAAAATATATGATACAATAATTAACGTTCTGTATTAGGAGTATCTTAACATTAGCTTAATATTAAATGTTATTGGCAGAAATTAAAATATAAATTTATTTATAATAGCAGTATTTAAAATTAAAGTACAATTAGTGTTAATATGATTATAATAATGAATACATTATAAAATATGTAAAAACAAAGACTAATTCTTGAATTAGAAAAATAACTATTGTTCAAATCAAATAAATGCTTGTTTAATTAAAGATGTAATTAATTTTATGTTAGTCATCAGTACATATTTTTTATTTATTATTTATGATGAATTATATAAAATTAATCATAAGTTATGGCACACCAATAAAAAAATATCGTATAATTATCAATACTTAATGTATAAGTGGACGCTGTGAATTTTAGTTTCATATCCATGTGTTTACATATTTTTGTAAAATTTATGTTTTTTAGTTTAACATAAAACTTATGAATCATCAATTAGTTCAATTGTTGTAATTGTATTAAATAAAAAGGCTTATACAATGCGTTTACATATAATCAATGAGCATAAACGATCAAATATTAAAAACTCATCTCTCACATACTTTTCGCTTAAAAATGAATGTTTAAATACTAACGAAAAATTCGAATCTATTTGAGCAAATATTTCTAACTACATGATGGTTTCATATATTAAAAAGATTTAAAAAATATTTACGGAAGTAAGGAAATATACATTTATTCAAATGACTTATGTTTGATATGGCTTAGTTCAAGCCAAACTTATCGACTGTAGATTTAATTATTTCTATTAATAAAATAACTTTACATCAATAAAATCAATCTATAATAACTTATTTTCTTGTATTTAACCTTATTGAGTTGAATAACGAAGTTATGAAACCATAATATCTTTAAAATAGTAAAGAAAGTAAAACGCGACGGATTAATTATATTTTAATCTCTAGAGCTTCAGTGACTGGAAAACTCTCATTTATCTGCCCTCGGAAAAGGAATAATAGAAGGATGTTTAATTAGTCGCTCAATTAATGAGCAGGACATACTAGGAGTTAATAGGTTAATAGGTTAATCTATATTTTTTAGTGGAAAAGAATAGCGGATGAAAGGATAGAGTCACTAGTCAGATACTAGGAGAAACCGCAACAAGCTGTGAATCCGTCACCGGCAGCGAGAAATTGAAGTAGACCGAGGATGCCAGCACCGACGTCAGCTGCCGGGGCGGCCGAACCCGGCCCGCCCCGTACTGAGCTACAGGAGCTTCAATTTAAGGCTGGACAAACGACTGATGAGGTGAGTTCTTGTAAAAGTGTTACAAAATCAAGCCATTCTAGTTGTTAAGGATCATATTTTCTGGTCGTACATTGTTGGAATAATGTGATGTACTTGCTCCCAGTGCTTATTACTGGCTTATTTCAGAATGGTCTTTACCAAGTCATTTTATTGTTTGAAAATTTTATGCCATTGATTAATTCGTATAATGCATCAGTTATGATAAAATTCAACATTCTTATAAAAGCATAATAGGAAGTAAGCGGATAAAATTAATAGCATAAATTATTTTAAATGATCTGTTCATTATTAAATACAAGGCTTTTAAAGACTTTAATTATTTAGTGTCTTATCAAGAGTTTAAAGATTATAGTGTTAGAAAATAAGTAATAACTCTCAAAATTATCAATTGATTAATAAAGTTCATGTTTCAGTTATTTTTAATTATGAATTAAATTATATAATATTTAATATACTTCAATATTGTTTCGCCAAATTTTGCCACGAAATTTTAGTAAGTCTGATTTGTCAATTGTCAATGTTAATTTATTTTTGTTTTTGTAAAAACTCATTCAATCAAAACAATATTACAAAAGATTCGAAATATTCTGTACAGATATAATTTTTAACTGTTACAAAATATTTTAAGCCTATAAGTAGTAATGTTATATATATTTTCTAATTATTAAAATACATTATTATTTTATCATTTTATCTAAAAAATTTCTGTAGTATTCAAAAGATATAAAATTCACAATAAATGTTTATAATTCAAATATAAAATTATAAGTTTTACATAAAAGCAGACTTTTAAAAAAGGTAAAAATTTACAGAATATTTCAGAATATTATATGAAATTTAGTTTATTATAACACTATATATAATCGTCCGTATTAAAAATAGAAAAATAATATAAAACATAATCTTTTATTTTAATAATAATAATGAAAAAATTTTGTTCATTAAATACAGTTTCATATTCATTTCAATAGTGTGCATGCTACAGAGATGATAAAATAAAAAAAATTACTATTTTACAGTCACTGGAAAGTACAAGACGTATGCTGGCATTATGCGAGGAGGTAAGAAAATCCATTTTCAAATATTTTTGCAATGAAAATGTTTTATTTATATCCAAATTGTCTAGTAATAGCGTAACGTAGCGTATATTTTTAAGAGGTCATTCACGGAAACTAACTTTCGTCTATTTCCATGAAATAAGTGGTGAGGAATGAAAAATGAATCAACTAAAATCGTCTTGAAAGAAATTGAATTGATAGCTCAATTTCCGTGAATACTTCGCACAGCTTATCTTCGTCGATTGCCCGTGTTTTTCTGACTTTCTAAAAAAATTAAAAAAATTAAAAAAGATAATATTGAACAAAAAGCCTTTGCTGTTTGTTCGTAAGTATTTTAGAAAGTGACCGGCCAAGAGAAGCTGTCGTTAAACTTTTGTAGGAAAATTGCACGGGTGATGTACAAGAGTACGAAAAGTCTTGTTATGTGTATAAAAAGAAAATTAATTAAAGAGGGTACGGAAATGGTGGGCGAAGATTCAAAGTTCTTTCGTACGTATGAATTCAACGAAAAGGGATAAATGGTATATTTTGCGTATGAAAAAATAAAAAGAGAAGGAAAGAATATTGTAGAGAAAGAAGAATATTGTTAGCGAATGAAAAAAATAAAAGACCTGCATTACTGAACTTCTATGGCTCAAGTTCGATTAAATGAAAGATGTAGGGTTAAGAAAAAAAACAAAAAAGAGAGAGAAAGAAAAAAGAAACGCTTCAAGGTCGGATCCATTGAACGTAGCTTGAGATTATCAGGGTTGCATTATCGATTGTCAAGGTCGCGCGTGTCAATGCATAGTCCACTGCCATCTCCGTATCCTCGTACACCGACACGCCTACACATGACGCCCCACGCACGCGCGTACGTTGCGCGCGTAAAAATACAAGTGAAAATGTATAGGTTGAAAACATATCCATCGATTATTATAGTGACAGACAGCCATACAGGATTATGATTGGATCCACTGGACACTAAGCTGTCCTTATTTCGTTGTCGTGTTTTTAATGTTGATCGGTTGTTGTATTACCATTTTTCTTGATGGGATTCTATTGTTTATATAGAAAATTACGATTCGGTATTCGACTGTATATTCTTTACAGATTAATACTTTTTTTATAGTACTATTATTGAAATACAAGTATACAACTATTTATTGATTCTTCGAACATTGATTATCATATTCCTTACATTTATAAGTTTGTTATATATATGTTGAAATTTGATAAATACAATAAGATATTTAAAAATATTCATTACAGTTTTATCAAATTTCTTTTACATCTAATATAAATAAAAGTGTACAATATTTATTAATATTTCTAGAAAAATTTTATAATAAAATTAAAATTTTTATTTGTATTTATCTGTAATGTAATATATTATACTAAATTTATTAAGTACTATTAAGAACATACTTTATTTTATATCAAATGATAGGTTACATGATTTTATATAAAAAAAATTAACCACTTATTATTACGTACATTTAGAATAAGTAATACATACAGTAAGAACTTTAATTGATTCAAAATATTTTTATAAATACCATAAACTATATTTTTTTAAAGTTAAATAAATTTGTTTATAATTCATGTTTATAAGATTATTATTAGAATAATATTAAACATTTAAATAAATTTTTGTTTATGTGGTTTTTACATGACTATGTATTGTATTTTTATCGTATTATTTTAAATAAATTAAATATATTTATGAAGGTCTAAATGCATAAAATTGAATAGCATACGATTAATTATTCAAATTTAAATAATTGTATGCAATTATGCTTTAGTAATTAATTAACTATATTAAGTTAATTAGTTATATTAGATTATTTATCTTTAAAAACTTTATCTATTAAAATATTTTTTATTCCCCGTGTTTATTATAAATAATGTTAAATATTTATAAGTATCTACTAAAAATAAAAATCCATGTATATATAACTGAATAATAAAATAATATCAATTTATTGAAAATTAATTTATAAAATTATAAATTATTATAAATTTAATCCATTTTTAAATTAACACGTAATATTTAACTTATTTTAATAATTAAAAATATTAAAGCGAATAAAAAATAATCAGCATTTACACAAATATATTAGATTACTTTGTGTGTTATTACTAATTTTGCATAAGTACGATTGTTTAGATGTGAAGTACTGACTTCTTAATTTTTCACTCGAAAATAGGTATCTCTTTATTATCATCTGCATTCTGTTCAATTATTAACAGAATGGCTATCATAAAAATTCAAAAAAGACAAAGACAAGGAGAGGCGAAAATTGACGATTAATTAATATTTTAACAAAATGAAGACAAAGAAAATAATTTTTTAAGAATAAAAACTAATAAAGCGTTCCACGTCTTCTATCTCAATGAATTATTTGAAGTGCGTTTCGTAGACAGAGTTTCGAAAAATCCAATTAGCTGTAAATGAACATACCAACTAAATGTCAACATTTTATAAAAGAATAAACATGAGCATGCTCTTTTTCTTTTCCCCTGTGGTATTCTAGTTTTATTCTCTGAAAGATTTTCTATGACGAATAATTTCTAATAACTCATGCTCCTATATATAAATAACGTTATTGAATAAAATATTAAGATAGTCAATATCGATATTTGAACGCTTTTTCAATATGAATTGAGCTTATTTTATTAAATTTTTTTAATATAACGCACAATATATTTTGTATAAATTTTTAAAGTACAGGGTATAGTAAGATGTACTCATCAATTTTAAAAGAACTATATTATATATTAATTGGAGTGGAACTCTGAATGCATAAACATTAAAAATTGTAATTTTTATCACATATTCTAACAATTGAGAACAAGACACATTTGTTACTTATTAAATTATAGATCCATCTCGTCGTGTCTCCAACATTTTCGTTATTTGAAATTAATTTTTTTTGTAATTATTTAAGGTTTTATCTTATATTTTCAAATTAAAATTATTGGCGTAATATTTTATAGATTATGATTATATAAAGTATTGTGGAGTATTAAAACATTAATTATATTAAGTTTAATCCTTATACAAGTCTATATCAATATTTTTAATTTTCCATCATGCATTTCAATGTTTAAAAGATACAGTCATATTTAGCTATTTATTATATTGATTGTTATTTTATTGAACATATATAGTAAGTAAAATAATAAATAAATATATTAAATATTATATTTATTACATTTTCAAATTATATTTCTTAGTTTATGAAAACGAATGTACTGACAACCAGATGCTAAATTAATTATCTAAGTAAAGAATTTTTTCAATTATTTTGAATTTGAATTATAAATCAATTCATAGCTGTAGTACTTAAAGCATTTATGGCAACGTTAATTTAATTATAATATGTAGACTTAAATCAAGTAGAAAAAGTCAAATAAAATCTGCCATTTAAGTTTATTTTTATCAATGTCAGCGTCTTCGTAATCAATTATTAATTAAAAGTTATATCTGAATTCATATAACCAATTTATATAGAATATTTATATTTATTCCAAAAATATAAAAGTCGTATTCTATAAATAATTTTTGGTTTATACAATAATTTTTAAATATTTGGTAAAATCTTTCCAAGTGTTATGACATTCATTATTTTATATTATCTTCAATTTCTTTGCAACCAGATCAAAATTATAATAAAAAATATACAATCAACTTAAAGCAAAACTATAGATAGTTTCTTTAAAGAAATATAAGAAAAAATCCACATAAAAAGGGTAAATAACTTTTCTCAATTATTCCGAGTCAATACTTGGTTTTATTACTAACAGGGAAAAAGGAAAAAAGAGGTAAGTCTTTCGTCAGCTCTCACAAATGTTAGTTAAGATGTTGACGATGCTTACGACGGTATTAGGACATGCTATCAAACTATTCCAAGATTCAGTATAAACATGCAATTTTGCGATTTAAATATCGGTTGTCGTGAACGAAGTTCCTTTCAAACGAAAACTTTTTTATTTCAGTGTTTTATTTCAGTGTAACTGTTAATAAACTGAAAGACAGTAGTTGTCAGTATATCTGATTGTCAGTATCGCTGTTTTTACTATTCATCGATACTAGTTATTATGCTAAGTAACATTTAAAAATTTTAAATTATATTTCGTAATGAGGTTAATACGAAATTTTTAAAATAACTTAAAATAGGTGTATATTTCGTATAATATAAATAGATATTGTGAAGTATTTCGTATTTTTGTTTAATATGTTTTATAGATTAAATGCCATATACATGTACATCTAAATACTTATATTATTGAAAGGCATGAATAATTTGCATAATAAATAATACTTCGAAATTTATTAAATATTAATCAATTTATAAAAATATTTTGCTATATACAACTAATAATATCTGACTTTCGTAGAAAATTTACATTTTTTCTTGTTTACATATACTGGGTATGTAACTAGCTACTTATTTAATATTTAATTATTTAAACAAATTGTATTTCAGCTTTATCCCTTATTCCCTTTATTTTTAGATATGATTAACCTGTATAAAGCATGTCTCAAACAGGAATATTTTATGAAAACTATACTTGGGGTTATCGTAATAGTTAATGTTGTTCAGATTTTAATTTTTAAATTTTTCTTATTTTCTTCAATACGAGAGTCGTTTGAAGAAAGTATCTTAATCTTAGCTTAATTTTAAATCACGAATCATTATTGGAATTATTAATATATACTATTACTATATATTACTGAAGAAAGAAACTACGTAAGGTACAAATTGATTGGTTTTAGAGATCTATTTACCAAATAAAATCATGTACTGCTTGCCGAGTATTTGTACACTGCACTTTTGTCATTCCGTTATTGTGCTACAATGAATTGTCAAAACATATTAAGTATATATATATTATTAAATTTTTTGTATACAGGGAAATTTTTACTTGTAAATAAGTATGTATTATGTCAGTAAGGAAGTATTTGGATCATAATATGTGTCTATTGAAAATATGAATACTATTAAAATATTAGTGAATATATTAAATAATTATTAAATTAATAATTACACTATAATTAAAAGAAGATTTTAAAGTAATAATTTAAAATATAAAAATAATTAAATTTTCTATATTGTATTTTCATTCTTATTCCTAATTTTCTTTTTAAATATATAATAATTTATAAAGTTATAATATGATAATAATTAAGTGTCTCATAATAATTTAATATTTACTTACATGTTTTATCGTGTATTGATAACTTTGTATAGGTATTTTTATACATAAATTTTTCTTATAATAAATCGCATTAAATTAATAAAAAATCATTGTATTTATCTAAAACCAATTTTCAACTATTAATTTTGATTTATCGTATTCTCATATTTGTTGCCTTAAAATTTATTACCGAAAGGTTACAGTATAATGTATATGTGGGAGTCTTCGAAACTTTTATTTTGGTTTAACACGCTAAAGAGACAAATAATATACATAAAATGCATAAAATAATAATATACATAAGTGTGTAATGTTACACACATTATTTTATGAGTTGTTCATAACTATGCATGTTATTTAAGATTTTTGCTATAATCAATAAGAATAATGAAAAATATTATAAAATAATTTTTAAACAATAACATTAAATATTATTAAAAAATTAATAAAATTTAATTCATAGTATTTTCAATTATAATTTCAGTTTACATATAAAATTTCTAAAAATTAAAAAAATTTGATCATATCCCAGTTTATTCATTATATTTTTTTATTTAAATATTTATAGATATTGATAGTAGTGTATTGTTTATTAACAAAAAAGACTTTAAAAAAAATCTTCCTGTGTGTAGAATAAGAAATTAGAAATAAAATCAAAATGGAATTCATGGAAAATGATTAAAGACAGAAATGGAAAATATAGTCTGATACTTGTGATACAGATGTGATCCAGATAGATTTTTTATTGTTTGTATGAAATTATCATAGGTCAACAAAGATATCAATTATGCTAGAATATTTCAAAGGCTTGATTTCAAAGAATGATTAATTAATGTATGCATATATAATTAGCATAGATTTTACCATCACTACGGTATATTGTCAAGTACCCATACTACAGATTAAGTGGGAGGATTTTGTTTTTTAATTCTAATTACTTTTTTTATATCTCATAATTGTTACTATTGATATAAATTTCTTTCAAATTTATAATGTCATCTTAAATAAAAGGCATAATTATTTTACGTATTTATATTTGTGGAATATAGAACTTTATAAATCATCGTATGTGTGTGTGTGTATAACAGGTTCTAAAAAGAAAATTTGAATTTAAATGAATGATAATGATAAAATCATGATAATAGCATGGAACTTAAACTGGTTATTCGCAATGAAATTATGTTACTAAAGTAAGTTTTTCAACCTTTTACTGAATGTACGTTTTAAAAGATTTTAAATTAATTTATAAACCAGATAACAGTCGTTGTACTCAACCAAATCATTTATAATTTTTATTAATACTTAGATTAGACATAGATAATCGATAATTGAGTGCTACCACAGGGTATTTGAAATTTCATAACGGTTTTGTAATCATGTATGTTCATCTGGTGCTTTGCATATAACTAAGTACATTATTAACTGAGTCTTATCTACTCGGTCTTTTAATGTTTTATTAAAAAAAAATGGTTTTACATCTAGCAACAACATATTTCTAAAATGTCCCCGTAATGTAGTTAGGTAAATCGTGCATGACAAAATTTTTTTTCTGAAATCTGTCACTAGATCCCATTATAATCAATGGAATGTTTAATGACAGGTACACATCATCTTAAAAATGTACTTATAAGTTTTTACATAATATAACTGTACATATAATTGAATACGTAAGTATGTAGCACTTTCTATTTTATAATACAGTAAACGTATGATAATCACGAGCACGTACGACAATACATATGTATTTGATGCCTTAGGCTGCTGGGTTGATCTAGGCCTATCAGTATATTAATTGTTAATATCGCTATATCTACATTCTATCTATTTTGTATATTTTTTAAACCTAAATTTACTATATCATAATTATATTCATATTGTTGTATCTATTAATATATTTCATAAAAACAAAACACAATACAAACCATTAACAATTGTATACTTTTAAAACTACTTATATATTATACTCCGATTCCATTACTGATATTCTTACTACCACTATTGTATTGATAATCTTCTTACTCAATCATTACTACTACTACTACTACTACTACTACTATATATATATATATATATGTTATATATAAATATATTATATATATGTTGCGGCTGTTGTTAGCGCCACTGCCGCCACCGCTGCTACTGCTACTACTGCTATTGCGACTACTATTATTAATACTATTTTAAATTACTGCAACATACTGTTGCTGATGTTAGTTATAGTATCTACTAAATTTATGAATATCATGCTCATAAGTATACAATAACATAGTTATCACTATTTTTCTATGACGCTGACGTTGCTGTTAATGTCATTGCGATGTTAGTGGCTGACTTGTGGCACTGTATCTGTTATATATACACCTATATATGTTATATGTACCTATATATGCTAGCGAGCGTATGTTTATACATGTATGTATGTACGTACGTATGCATAGAATGCTATTTATGATATTAACCAAGAAATAAATAAACTAATAGAACAGTAAAAAACGGAATTAACGAATGATCAAGTAAAAGATGAAGAGGACGGGTACAGAAATAAGAATATTTAATTTATGCTTGGCAATGAGTTCAAATGTAAGATAAATATAAAATAAAATTAATATGGTAGTGGACGGACCTAGGAGAATAAGATAATTTTGACCAATCTCCGTGTTATCACAAAAATTTATGATAACAAAGTACCGTCATTATTTTCTTTATTCAATTAATTTTTTTCCGCTGCAATTTATTATATATATCATATGTATATATATATGCATATGTATATATAACATGTATATAATATGTATATATAAATGTATATAATATGTATATATAAATGTATATATATATATATAATTAAGGTCTTTATATTTTTATTCAATATCAAGGAAAACATGGAGATTTTTTAGAGATATTTACAAAAATCCAAATACTAAATATTTTAATAATATAGAGAAACTATAAGAAATATTATTATTCATTATATATTTTTATATTCATATTAATAAAATGGTTATATTATTTCTAATTTTATTTTCTATAAATCACGTGCCTAGAAACTATAATATCTATTCTATGGCCTAAAATTAATATTCTTTAAAATACTAATTTAATTTAAATTTTGATTTTTTTTAAAATAATTTTTAGTAAAATGATGTTATTTATTTTCCTCGAAATATACCATATAATTTTATAATATACTATAAAATGGTTTAAACAAATAATTTATATTAAATTACTATTTTTATGTAAAGGTATCATTAGATTCTAAATATCAAGTATAAATAAAAATATAATATACTTTGTTTAATGCAAAAATTTTATGTCCATTAGTAGAACCAGAAATGTGTGAGAATTTATAAATTACATTTATAAAGTGCCGATAAACGATAGTACGATCAATTACATTATTTCTATACAAGAATATACTTTATAGTAATGGAAATGTTTTATAATTATATATATATATAATATACATTATAACAATAATCTCATATTACAGATGACGAAATCGAACACTATTCTTCTAGTTTTCTTTACGTTAATTTTTATTAACAACTTCATTTCTCTGACTTCATACACAATTCTTATAAAATTTAAGCATTTATTATATAAATATGATCACACATTAAGTTATTTGCATATTGTCGAAACAGTCATATTTTCCTCAGCTTTTGTTCTGCCCTTTCATACTTAGCTTGTCAATAAACATTTCACGCAATATTTTTTTATTACCTTTTTAAATTGCTTTATCTAAATTGTTAGGCGAACTTAGTTATAATTACTAAAACTATATCGTGACTGGAAAATATCACAATTATCATTCGTTGCTTTAAAATAATATATTTAAAAAATTGATGTATGAACTATTAATTTAGAATAATCATATCATTAGATTAAAAATCATCATAAGATTAAAATAATTATATTAAAAACTTATCGATATACACATTTATATTCAGTTTTTTATAAATATTTTTGTTAATTTTGGCTTTTATTCATGTTTTTCATCAATTTTTTTTTCTTCGTCTAATATATCTATTTCTTAATTCCTTTTTCAATTTATTTTTGATTTGTTGTCTATTATATTGTACGTTAAGTTTTAATTGAATAGATAGATAAAATATCACTAGGGAATATCCAAAAAATTACACTTAATCCACTTTTGTTTGCTTGATCCTGTTCTTTTAGGCATTTAAAATGTTTCTGCGTACATTTGTCACCATCGAATATCAGCTCACCTCCCAATTATATCGTGTGCTCGATACGATCGTCTTCATGTATGTCTTGATAAAATTCATGTTAACAAACACACATATTTATATAAAGATTGAATGTTAGTGTATGTTTTTTCACTATTCCAATTTTTCCCACTATTTTTCTCTTTTCTTCATTTTTTTTTATAAAAAACTAAAAGAAAATAATGTACGTGATAAGTTATATGTAATAAACCAGTTCAAGAATGCATATTTAATAAAAAATAAGAAAATCGAATAAATAAATAAGTTCAATACTTTTTGTTATTGATATTTAACACTAAAGATTATTGAGATGTAATTCTAAGCAAAAATAAAATGTTAGAGAATAGAAATACAAAATTTGAGCGATTGCAAAATCCCATATATTATAGAATACAAGATCGAGATAGCATATAAAAACTTTAAGATAATCTATTAGAGTAGGTACTCAAGTTAATTAGAAAAAAGTTCCATGCTGTGTCTGAAACGCTGGCAATTATATATTATTTTTTCTATGAAAAATTTCTGCTAAATCCTATAATCAACCGTGTGTAATCAATTTATGGGAATGGGGACTAAAGCTATGAGTAGTTACATGAAAAGTACGCAAGAAGCCTTCGATGAAATAACGAGGATAAAATACAGGGAAGTTTCGAATCATATAACATAAGATCGCGATCACAACAATGTACAACATAAGTACAATAACAAGAACAACAATCACAAAGATAACGACAGCAACGACAGAAAAGTCCTTATAAAAATATATAATCGCGCTATTTTTTCGCTCTGTATATCTTTCATGTCTTATCGGAATTAATTATACATATTTTTATTTGTATATACAATATTTTATTTATCATATTGCCCCCCTCTCCCCAATATGATTGATTTAAACAACTTTTGATGATATTTATTCATAAAACGACAATATTAATGACTATTCTTTACTTCCAACAATTATCGACTGATTTAATGCTTTCCTTTTTCTAACAGCTAGCACAGATAATATATGTGACACAAACATAATAACAATATTTTAAGCGACTACAAAATCATACACATACATATATATGAAATCGCCAATGGTTAATTAACAATATTTATACTTTCGGTTTAATGATACAACCTTATGTTACTAATATACATAAAATATACTTACTAAAATCTATATACTTACTAATATTACTTATATACTATATATACGTATACTTATACTTCCTCTAACACTGGTGGTGGTTTCTTTTTTTTTGTGTGTATTGTGCTGCTGCCTCTGTGTCTCTAGAGCAAGGAGGCCGGTATCCGTACTCTGGTCGCACTCGACGACCAGGGAGGTGAGTTTCAATTCGCTCTAAATCAATCAGTCTATACCAGTCCATATCTGTATTGTTATCTAAATTTTTTTCTTCTGGATAATACGGTGTCGTATCGTCCAGAATATTATTTATTATTTATTTCTAAAATAATGCCATTTTAATAATATACTATTAACGACGTTCCGTATCTATTTTTGTTTTAAATATTTTGTTTTATTTACATTTATTACTTGGATGTTGTTTTATTTATCATGTACATCGATGTACACTACCTGTGTCTTATTTTATTACTTATTATTTAAAATGAAATTTTTTATTTTTAATTGTTTTTAAACAATATGATAATTCTCTTCAAAAGAAACGGGACGAATTTTTCATTCCATAAATTACAAAAGTTTTATAGTATTTATCAGTAAAAACTGGATGAACATTAAGATTCCATTGAAATTTCTTTAAACAAAAGTGATATAGTTGGGAAGAGTTAAGTAAACACTTGAAAGTTAATATCATTGTTATAAAAATTAATTTAATTCATTTTAAGTTATTTAAAGTTACATAGTTATGTAGATTATTAAGAGTTGAAAATATTGATTTATAATAATTTCGTCCCGAGACTTTTGGTATAGTATTTTTAAATGCATGTGCCGCACAATAATTTTTTACTTAATTCTAAGGAAACGGATAAAAGGAAAAAATATATCATCTAATCAGAAGATTATATATTTGTCAATGAGTTTTTTTCACGTAAATGTAGACATCTGCACGTCAACCGCTATTCTGCGGTTTGGTTGGTTAATAAGGTGTTGGTTAGCGTTGTTTTTCTACTTTCATTTCACAACTATAAGCAAATGCTATATAAAGGAGAATACTTCACAGATAACTATATATACATAAACACACGCGATGAATAAACAAATTTTTAATAATTCGACTGAACTAAAATTTAAATAATTATGCCATGTACAAATGCTTTGGTAAATGATTAGATCGTTTTGTTCACTAAAGAAAATTTTTTTTGATTATGCATATATGTACTACAGCGATTTAAATTTATCGGGTAAAATAAGACAAACGAAAATGACAACAACAACAACAACAACAACAACAACAACAACAACAATAATAATAACAATAAATACAAAAATACAATTACAACGATAACAATAATAATAGTAATATATTTAAAAACCTTTGTAGACAGTGCAGCATTAAGCAAAAAGTCAATTATTCAACAACAAACAACAGTAACCTCTTCACAAAATCAAGTCTAATTTTCTTACACACTATATTTCTTTATTTCTTTTTATTTCAAACTTCTTTTAACTTTATTTTTTAACTATTATATATACTGTTGCGTTACTAAATAAAATATATTTTATCTTATATTTAATTATTATCTAGCTATGATACGATGAAAAAACCTAGTCGAAAATGTTTTTCTATCTTTGTCTATGCCTATCTTCTATTTATATATCTTTTATATATTATATATACATATTCTTAATTTTTGTCCTTTCCCTTAGCGATATCTGATTGATCAATAAAAAACAGCAAGGGTAAAAAAAATGAAAGTAACTTAAGCAAAGGAACTGGAACTTATAGTGTCCTTTTAATTCAATTCTGTAAAAATAACATAAAAGATTAAAACTTATATATAAGAATGAAATTGTGTATATATAGTATTACGCTTTATACTCGTCTCGAAATACAGGTGAATTTCTTCATATTTTTAGATTTAATTACTATGCATTTTTAATTTTAATCTTATCTTTAATTTGATTCTTCAAAGCCTTATCAAAAGCTTAGGTATGTATATGATTGATGTAATCGAACATTTTTACATTAATTCATTATTCATATTGGAAAATTGTCTATTCAGTTTTTTACATAATTTTATTTTATTATATAAAATATGCTACTATATATTTTCTTTTTTATCTATAAAATGCATATTTATTGCTTGATATTAGTTCCTAGATATATATATATATATATATATATATATATATATATCAAAGCTAAATTAATCTAGTTTAAAAAATATCCTTAGTTAATTGCTGCAATATCAATTTTTGATAATTAACATCTTATATTACAAATTACAATTTCATAACAATTTTCCGAATCATTTAATGATATCAAATACAAAGAGTTTTAAAAAGTTAGTGTATTATAATTTCGTTTAAAAATTTTGTTTTTTAGTTAAAACATATAATTATTAAGCATACTTTGTACATACTTATGTAGCCTCACCAGAAGCTTCTAGTTGTGTTGCTTTCAATCTACGTACGTAATCTGTACTTTATATAGTGTAAATTCGTATGATATCATAATTGTTACGTGTAATTGTTTTAGCTGTAGTTGTCTGTTCGTTTATTAACAGAGTCTACATATGATATATACTCATTAAACATTCTCAAATCTTGTTTTCTTAACGATTAATTAATTTTTTTTGTCTACATTTCCTTTCATTACCTTACCTTTCTACATCCTACTAATATTGGTCGATTATTCAATATTGAATTTTTATATTAATATATTGATTTTAAACATAAATTTATCCACTTTTTATAGTAAGAAATTAATATTTTGAAGTTTATTTTTTCTCTTCTATTATTAACAGTATATATTTTTATTATTTCCATTCCACTTTTTATTATTAATTTTACCTATTTTTAATCCAATATTAGTATTAGCCTAATTTTATCTTACGTAAATTTAAAATATGTTTTAACGTAATCAACAGAAATTTTTATAAGATAATAATATTAATATCTTAATATTTCGATTCAATTTTTATTTTTAAAAAACTTATTTTTATAACTCAATTCTTTATTTTGACAGTTTATTATAAATATAAAAATGTTAAAGTAATAAAATTATGCTTGACATTTATAATAGTATTAAAATATTAAAGGGAATATTTAAATATTTTATTTAACTTGTTGAATAAAAATCAATTTTAAAAAGTAGAGCTAAAGATCAAAATGTAAAACAAACTTATAATTTTTTCTATGTATTTACAAAGTTATCTTACAAAAAACCGTAATTATTGATTCTTACATATTTAATATAAATTAATTAATTCAATTTAATTTTATTCAATATGCAATTGATTTAACATTTATAATACTGTAATTACTGTAAAAAATATTTTTTTATTTTTATTTTTACTTTATGAAATATTTTTTCATTTTCTAAATAAAATACAAAAATTTAAAAAGTTTCATATAAGGTAAAAAAATATTAGGTATTAATGAAAAATAACTTATACATTTGGTCTATATTATTTTAGTTTTCGCTTGCATAGTACTTGCAATGAAAATACTTTCAGAATAATGTTAAAAACCTTGAATCAGTAAAAAAGGAATGAGAAAAAATGGTGATAACGAAAGGCGCGGCGATGCTAACGTCCATAAGCATAAGTTGAGCAAATGTTTGTTAGAATTTAATTATTTCCTATTACTAATATTTATATATTTTAGTTTACAAAACAATACTGTTCTTTATCATTTATGCTAAAAAAGAATACCTATTGTATTCTTTATTTTTGCAGACCAAAAAATAAATTTTAAAGAATATAAAAATTGAAAATAATCTTAAAACAATTATTTGAACACGTATATCATCAATGTTTTTCATACAAAATATATTGTTGCATAAATACTCTAACTTAATAATAATAGATTATTGTTGTCAAAAATTTAAATATTCTTTTCTTAATGGTTGATTGATTTTATATTTCGAATCAAATTTTTATATTATTTAACTATAAAACTGGATTAGTATTTTAATTATTCTTACGAAATTTTTAATTAGTTTAATTAATAATCCTATTTTATTATTTAAAAATGTACAATAAACGTTTACTCATTTTTTTCTTAATTTTTTACTTATGGTTAATATACGTCGTGTTTTAAATTTTGACATCTTAATTTTTAAACTTTATCAGATTGTTGGTATGGAAAATGTTATAGAGCGAGGAAATTGGAGCGAATACTCTGACGATGCTAGATCATCAAGGGGGTAAGCAATATATTAAAATAATGGTAAAATAATGAAAAAATTAATTATTTAAAAATTTAATGCCTGCTAATTATGAGCACTAAAAATACTAACTCCATATCGTCGTATTTATACATTGCTTTTATTTACATCTTACTTATTTGTTTGTGTTTGAGTATCTAAATTTTAAAGGATCAATTTATTAAACGATTATTATGCAAATTGTAAGAAAAGTTTAGTTCGAGCAGTTATATGTTTAACGGGGTTAGTTCATGATAAATTAGTATTGCTAGTATCTAATACAATATAATAAATTAATTAACCATAGCCATATGCAATTTTAATTTAATCAATAAAATGAATTATATTTATACGATATTGTAGTACTTTAAGGATTCAATATCTTTCTATTACCTTCTTAAATCTTTTATGCACCGCTTACTTTCGTTCACGCACATCCACCTACCTATATACCCACATACAAATATGAATACGAACAAAAAGTATTACTTGTTTTGTTTAGTACATTTCATATTTTTATATACCACTACTAATATGTTCTACGCAAAATGTTATGTATTTGATTTGTGAATGTACATTTTTATAATGATAACATTTATTTATATGTAAAATATTTATTATTAAATCTTATACATAAATGCGGAAATAAGTTCATTTTAGTTTATAACATATTCATATTGCATATAAAAAACTTGCCCTATTAATATACGTTCAATAATGCCTAAGGCATGTATATAGGTGTAAGAAAAAAATTCTTTTTTGCACGCTGGAACAACGGAAAACATAATATAAGCTTTTTATAAAATTGATATAAGCATGTATGACATAAATATATGTTAAAAGAGAGGATGTGAGATATTCAGAAATTGAATAACAAGTCTTAGAACTTTCTTAATCCAAATAGAAAAATTTCCGTTCTCTGTTTTCTCCATTGGTGTTCTTGTTTTTAACCAATTTCTTTATTTTATTTAATTTTTATTTTAGCCAAATTTTTATCTTATTATTATAATTACGCTCATTATCATCATCATTGTCTTTATGATCATCAATATTATTATTTAATATTTACTATGTAAAATTGCGTGTAGTATATATAATTAGCGTGCATTTTTTATTTTTTAAATCATGGCGCTATAGTGTAGATTATTTATAAGAAAGTTAATATTAATGTAGATGCATAGGGTTTCATAAGAATAAAAGATTCTATTAACTACATAAGAGTATATAATATGTATAAAAGCTAAAGATGAAGTTTTTTTCTAGTTATATGCCAATTTAGCAACGGCACAAAAATTTTAAGCAGAAAAAGCTAAAAATGATTCTAAATAGATAATGAAACACACTCGACGCACAAAGCCAATTTGCACTCTACTTTACTAAGTCATATATTTTTTTAGCTTCGATCTCATTTTCGTCCTTCTAATTTCTTATACATCCTTTCGTATTTCTTGATAAATTTAAACGTCGTAAAATATCTGAAAAAGCTTCACGATTTACACTACAAAATAAATCTTAATATTTTTCTTTCTAACAAATGGATACAAATACAAACTAGTGACTTATTGAATGAAGAACTTATGTTCAATTTTTTAAAGGAATTAAATCAATAATAATTTAATAAATAGTGGGAGAAATTGAGAAACACGGGACAGTAAACATAGGCAATAGCGAAGAGTCGTGTTCCAATGTCTTTTAGAGTGAACAGCTCGCTAAATATCGCACTTGGGTGATGATGTTAATACCTCTCTCATTGGTCGGTTGTACCTGTTTAGAGCCACGAGGTCGGGATGAAAACCCTTGTAATGCTGGACGAGCAAGGCGGTAAGCCATTCTATCTAGCCTCTTTAACTTCTATATAAACTAATTTCTTTGCGATGTATCGCACACAATGTAGTACGTACGAGAGCATTTGCGTAAGGATGTCTTGGATGATCGGTGATACGTTAGTACATCGTGTTTCAGGATTGTTTTGTGTTATGAATGAACAGAGCTTGAAGTAGGATCAATTTTACATTAAACAAAAATATATATATATATATATATATCTCAGTTATACATATTTATAACAGCGGAATCATTTATTCATTTTGAAGTCTTGCGCAATTGTAACGTCTGAATAAATCTTAAGCAGTGACTCATCTATGTTTCGTATGTTCATGAAAGCTTTCAAATATCGAGTGGTTACATTTCATTTCTAGGTAAATTTCATAAATAAAAATATAGCGTAGTACAGTACCAAAAAGTATTGTTAATAGTAAATATAATAAAGTTTAAATTTACTAACAAATTTTGAGGTTTAAATATTTTTTGAACAATAAATACATATAAAAAATATTATTTATTTGATTATTAGAGAACAAAAAAAATCAATAGCTTTCTATAAAATATTTTATACAATAAAAATCAAGTGTAAATATACTTCAAAATTTATTTTATAAAATTTGTATCACAAAAAAATTTCTTTAAATTATTTCATATTGCTGTTTAGTAAATATAAAAGTTTATTTTGTAGTATGTTGATTTAAAATACTCTATTTTAAACTTTTTTTTTAATCTAAATATTTAATTTTAACAATAATAATATTGGTATGTCTACATAAAAATTGTTTTTATATTATTTTATTCAAGATTATAACCGTACACCCAATACAACCTTATATTAATGCAAATGGCAAAGAAAGAAAACATTAAGAATTTTTATATTTTAATAAATTCCAAAAAGAATATTTCTTCGATTGGGAAACTCTTTTTGTTTTTTCTCTAATATATATATATATATATATATATATATATATATATATAAACTAGATTGCCTACATATTAATGAATATATAAAAAACAAATTAGATACAAATGACAATATAGAGAGAAGTACAAAATTATGCATACAAAATGTCTTATTAGAATAATATACAAGTACAATTTTATTATCATAATATTTGTATATTTGTAATATACACTGAAAACATATCGTATACAATCTCTACATATTATCAATAACATAATTTTTGGTTAATAATTTTCAAAATTGGAAAAAAGGTAAAATTTTTGAAGAGCATATGCAATATAAAATTTCGTTACAAAATTATTAAAATAGTGATTATATACTAACTTTTATATAATAATCATTTTAAAAATTAGCAGTTAATGTAAAATATAAATTACTCGTGTAAATAATATTTCTAATAATAGTATTTTTATAATTTAATTAGTAGCTTTAAAAAATTACATTGTTATTCTTTTTTTTTGTTCCTTTTAGATTAACTTTAAAAATTAGCGTTAAATATAATAGGATTATTAAATTAATAATCATAATTATAAGTACAAATTATTCGAAAAAGAATTGTAATGTTTTTAATAATTCCTCATTCATTACATAAAAAGGTCCATAATAAGAAATAATTAGAAAAGAAAATATTAAAAATGCTACGTTTTGCTTTACTCTTTTAATCTCTTATCATGATCTGTATATTATACAGGATAAGAAAATAAAATAAAAATACAACGGAAAAATACTAATTCATGCTCACTGACACCTTAACGGCCAACGCTCAGACCTTATCTATTTTATGCATATATTTCGCGCAATCACACGGTTTTATACTTATATAACTTCAATCTACTTCCTCACTTACCACTATGTATTTATTAATCACATGTCTATGTTGTTATTTTTGTAACTTTATATTGTCACATTTATTAATATTATCTTAGGGTTATGGTATAATTTTTCGTGAACTGTGTGCAAAGACAAGCAGGAATATACAGAAAGAATCTTTTATCTAATTTTCTTTTACCCATTAGTGATCTCGGTATGACTGACAGTTATGAATTATAAATTAATCAACTAGCTGACTTTCTGCTATAAATTTTTCGCTACTATATGTTTAATGTGATACCTATATATGTAATGTATAATGTAAATTAAGTATGTGTTTCAAAATATGTTATTCTATTTTGTTTAGTCATTTAACTTTTTTAATGCATTTTTAAATCAAACTTTTTCTGGAAAAATTTCATATTTATAATTCTAAAAAATATTTGATCCACTCTAAATAATAACTAATTTTAGTTATTTTATATATAATTAATTAAATTTAAAAAAAACTACAATATCTGTAGGCTACACATAAATATTTCTAAAGAAACTTTAAAATTTTAAATATAAAGCATATATAATGTATATAATACATAATATAAAATATATAATAAGTAAAAACATGTATTATAATTATAAAACAGAATTAATTGGCCATTATCGAAAGTGTATAAAACTAATTTATAAATAAAAATATTAAATTGAATTTAAAATAAGTAGATTACAGGTAAATGTACCAAATTGATATAATGTATAATAAAACAAAATTATGTTCTACCATCGATGAAATAATTAATCTTTTAAATACAACATAATATTTAAAAAAATTAAAACGAGCAAAAGATGTTTTTGAATACTTATGTAAATTTATGCAAAATTACAAAAACATATCAGACGTAAAAAAGTATCAATACTTTCAGTTAATAGATTATATAAAATATATAAAATCGTTAGAAAAATCTTAAATGTACTTGATAGTTATAAAAATTAATTATGATATTTAGACAGTTATGAAAATCAATAATATAGTGAAATGATAATTATATTCATATGTATTCTGCATTTAGATAAGCTTAATAATTTGCCTTATGGAAGAATATATTTCTAATTTTTAAAATCGTAGATTTAAAAATTTTATTTTAATTTTTAAAAGGTGAAAATTGCTCAGTTAATCTTTAACGTATTCATTGAATTCCGTAAAACTTCAGGAAATTGTTTTTGATTATGTGCTCGACAAATGATGATGTCAATGCGTAATTAATTATCTACGCTGATATTTTCTTAGCTGATGTATTGCACGCATATCTGCGTTTGACAAAGTGTCGATTAATTTGTTTGAATGCTATTAACATATAATTAATTGCTGTATTCTTGAAAACAGCGGGAGTTTCAACAGATTACGTTAATTATTTTATTTTTATTTTAAGGGAATATTATTAGATTACTTATTGATATTATTTATGTTTTTTATTTGCTACTCTCCAATCGAGTATTCATTAATTCCGTTTATTTAAGATTACATAAATATGGAACTTTTTAATTATTTTTTTTAATAATTCAAACTTTTTAACAATTTTTCAATATTCATATTGTACAGTGAAAATAAGTTTGTATTTTTTATTCTATTAAATTCTAGAGTGACTTTCTGTAATTGATTGTCCGGCCAGTCTTTGCACATATGTTGTTCGTCCATTAATTTTAAAGCACGTAATCCTTTTTTAATTAAAATAACTTTTTAATTTACCAAAAGTCTAGAAAAGTAATAACTTTTTTATCTTACCTTTTACATTTCAATCTTGTATCTTAAATAAAAAATTTCGTGCTACTAAATTTTCATATGGATGTGACAATGCTGCTTCAACGTAATTTTGAAAAGGAAAAAACTAGTGTGCATGTGTGCACGTAAGAGAGTGAACGAATATCGAAGAGAGAAGGAAAGTGTGTGAGTGTGTGTATGAAAGAGAGAGAGAGAGAGAGAGAGAGAGAGAGAGAGAGAGAGAGAGAGAGACAAGCCAGAAATCTTCAAGAAAAGAAGGACGAGGATATAACATTGTTATATGCTGGTATAAACAGAACAACTTGACCGCATCGAGGAGGGAATGGATCAAATCAATGCCGACATGCGCGAGGCTGAAAAGAACTTGACAGGAATGGAAAAATGCTGTGGTCTCTGCGTTCTACCCTGCAACAAGTATGAACATTGTATTTATTATTATTGTGCATTATATATTTAACATTTATTCATTTAGTGTTTTTAATTAATATACTTGATTTTTTTTTTTGAAAATTTATTCGTTTGGATTATGTTTTTTAAGTTATAAATTCTTCGCTATTGTATTTGAAAACAAAGCTTTAATTATTATATTTTTTACTTGGAATAAACATTTATTTTTTATTCATTTAATATTAATAACTATTATACAATAATTATTATTCAGTATGAAACAAAAAAAAAACCGACAGCTCACCCCGAAATATAAAATTTTAAAAGGATAATAAAATAAATATAAAGGCGGTAAGGCATGAAAGAATTATGTGATTGACGTTGAGGCGGTCGTCGGCGCTTTAGGGGCGCAAGCTTCAAAGAGGACGAGGGTACGTGGAAGGGGAATGACGATGGAAAGGTTGTCAACAACCAACCCCAACGGGTAATGGATGAGCGCAACGGCCTAGGACCCCAAGGCGGTTACATTGGCAAGATTACGAATGATGCTCGAGAGAACGAGATGGAGGAGAATATGGGACAAGTCAATACGATGATCGGCAATCTCAGGAACATGGCCATCGACATGGGCAGCGAGCTCGAGAATCAGAATCGCCAGATCGACAGGATCAATCGCAAGGTCAGGCATCTCTCGCTCTCGATGTTCTTTGCTCATGTTGTATGTGTCCCTACTATTACGGAAAAGGTTCGTTGTTTTGCAATTTGTACAATACTGCAAAACGCGGAGCTTTTTTCCGATGTCTCTTACTGGTGTCACCAGACACTGGAGATCATGTTACGGAATGTGTATTATCCAGAAATGCCTATGTGTATTATAACCAAATGAAGGTTTATGGTAATTATTGTTGTTATTACGTAGATCTTTGATATTAAATATTAGTACGTAGATTACGTAGTACATTGTAGAAGGTATAATCAATATATGAAAATGCAAGAAGGACGCAAGTATTAATTGTACTAGTCAAATGAAGTGTATGGTCAAATAAGTTAATATAACAGATTAATAATATTGAATTCAGGAAATTACGATAGTTTATTTAACGTATTTTATATTAAAAAGTTATTTTATTGCTCTGAGAGACTATAAACCTAATTACTATTTTTATGCGCGCTTGTTGCATAGTTAAATATAGTTGCATTGTTGCATAGTTCATATTACCACGTGTCAAGTCATTAATATAATTTGATAGCTTTATTCATCAAAAAGTTTTTACAAAATTTTCTTTTGCAAAAAGAACTTTTTGTACATTAATTTTAGGAACATTGTAAATAATTCATTACCATTGTATTAAACCTGTATTGATCCTATTGCATTTACATAATGAAATTTTAAATCGTAAGTATAGATTTAATACAGCTTTATATTGCTGTTTGCAAATTGTACGTAAGTTTATGAATTAATCTAAATAAATCAATACAAATTACGTAGTTAAATTGTATTAATGTTATGTTAGTAGCATTGTTAAAAATAATAAAAAATGTTGAAACTTTAGTTTAATCTTTGAACTTTTATTGCAAGAATATGTAGAAAATCTGTCAATGGAACTCTTAAATTTACATTCTTAAAGAATAATATCTAAAATTTATATCATTATTACCTGTAAGATATTTACAGATAAAGAATAAATTTAACATAATTAAATAAAAATAACTATGTTAATTTCAATTTAGGGTTATTTTAAATATATTATATGCTATATTTTCACAATTGTTAAATGTATATTGATTTTAAAATAAATACATTTTTTTCAATTAAAATTTAAGATTTTTATGCTTTAAATGATCATATAGTCTTATAGATTCATTTTTAAAAACAGAATTCATTGAGTATTTTTTCGTTAAAAATTTGTCAGGGTGAATTTTTTAGAAGTCAATACAAAATTTAATTTTTTTAGACATTAAAATTTATTCGGTAAAAATGAAATATTGAAAAATCAAACTTCAACATAATATTTGTAGTATAATAATCGTAGATAAAATTAATGATAAAATAAAAATAAGTTTCGAAGACTTAATGGTTAACGATTATAATCTTAAAAATAATTAAAAAAGTAGATTTCTAGTTGTCAAAAAAAGTATTGAATATAAATAAAAAATAGAAAATTATAATTAATTAATAATAATCTTGGAGCACTTTAAGTACAGTAAATATTTTTGATGCACAAGTGGTTAAATAATAAAGCAAAATAAAAAGCTTGTTTGCGTTCGTTTATGTGCAATATAAACAATAGCACATTCAAATGTTAATACATGACTTGTAAGCACATGGAAAGAAATTAATTCTTTCTCCTTAAAGCTCAATAATATGAAATCGTTTAAAGTGCATTTCCACTGTTGCTGACAATTTAGAAATGAAAATCGGACGCTTATACTCTTGCAGGGCGAGTCGAACGAGACAAGGATACAAGTTGCAAATGAAAGAGCCCACCAGCTCCTGAAATAAGGGCCCGACATAAGCTGGATTTGCGACGACTACAAGAACGATCAACACATACCGAGCCATCAAGGGGGAAAAAAATATATATAGATAGGTAGAGAGAGAGAGAGAGAGAGAGAGAGAGAGATTGGGGCACCAATTAATAGCAAGTGTAGGCTAGCCTCCACCACTTACATTTTCGTTGCACATTGTATCATTCTGAGTTAATTTTCCTTGTAAATTATCTTAACCTGTCACCATTTTATTTAATGTCGCCAATTTTTCCAACTGTATCTGTTTTTCTATTATTCCCGTTGCATATAAGCTTTATACTTAAATATTCCCTTGATTTTACGACTTGGAAGATGATGACCCGCGATTAATCGACGCAAATAGTGTGTCGTCACTTTTTACTATACTCATAATGTTAAATTCACATAAACATGTTTAAATAAAAAACTATAGACTTACACATACAATATTGAGAGTCGATCGTTGAAATGTTACTTTATAAAAACGAAATCGGTAGAAGCGTTTTGACGATTTGAAGTTGTATTATTCTGCGCAGAGATATATGTAGGATCATTGTTCAGAACCTATTCACCGTATTTTATTTGCACAAGAAAAAATTTATGAATAAAATGTATAAGCTTCGTAGTGGTGGAGTTTCTGTGTGTTTAATTTCAATCTGGGGATTAAATATTCTTTATCCTCATTATCTCTATCATATTATGTATATACTAGCACTCTTCTGTATGCAACATAGAATACACATCAATATGAAAATGCTCTTTCCAAATAACAACATAATACGATGAAAATATATAAATCGCTTAAGGGTCTTACATAGATAAAGCCTGTTCAATCTCTAGCTTTTTTCTTCATGAGTACAGAGCCGTTTTTAAAAATCCGATTTTTACAAGTAATAATGCTCTTTAACAAGTACACGTTTTTGCTCCGACATATAAAACCTTTTTTGAAATAACAGTGTATGTGTATTTTTCATTTAATGCATTATATATTGTATTTAAAAAAGATTATAGGAAGTAATAAATAAATATTTTCTAAACATAATGCAAAAGAGATGTATTTTTTGTTTGTAATTACAGCTTCTTTTCATAATTAATTTATATAATATTTAAGAACGTTTAATTATTAAAATGATCATAACGGGATAAATAAATCATTGTTTAAAAAATTATTTTTTATGAAAATTGATGACCATGTTATATAAAAAAAGGTTAAAAAAAGAAAGTTATTAAAGGCTGCAATATCTTATTAGTTTTTGAATTATCTAAAATATAGCTTGTTATACCACTGAACTAGATATCTTATCCACACTCTTACTCACAATATGCATATTAAATATGGCATTGGGTCGGCTAAGTTTTACGTGCCTTTGACATACTCATTTTCTATTCGTAAGACCCTTATTAACAAAGAAAAAAGAAACCAGTAATCTAAAATGCATTCACAACATATTATATCTTTGACCAGTTATTTATCGATGTATGTAGTATTCCTTATCGTGAACATTAAAGAAAATAATATTAAAAATAAAATCATTATTATGAATGCAGAGAACCAAAAATACTGCAAATTAACGAACAAGAAAAAAAACACTTTTTCCTCTGTTATCCTAGAATTTATCTCTTAGATCGATGAGTTTTTATAGTAACGTATTAATCGTTTGTTATATACTTTTTCGAAGTTACGAAACTGATGACGAATATTATCAGAATTGTAATGTCTAATCGCATATCACACAGTCGTCGAGACTTTTTCTGAGAATTTATTAAAATGAAAAGTTCAAGCATTTGTTTTTTTTATCGATATAACATTAATAATATGTCTTATATAAAAACTTTCGAATTAACTGATAAAAAGTTTAGATACTTCTGTGAGAAACTTTTTCAGCGATTATTGATCTCTTGTAATCATAACATAAATAAAAAACAACGATCTTATTAAGTGCATTGACATAATACGGGTTTCGGTTGAGGGACACTGCTCAATTATCTTCCACGATGAATATTTATGCACGATTTTATCAAGAATTTACACTGCTTCAAATAAGTAAATTATTATTGTTGTTTAATAATTAAAAAAGTATAAAAATGAAAATTATTCTTTTCTTCGTTTTTTACGAAAATAAGAGAAAAAAAGAACATGGAACATGGAACAGAACTTGTCGACTGTTGAGTATCAAGTATTGCTGCTCAGGATAGTAAAGGAGTAATTTAATGAAATTTTGGGAAAGAGAAGCATGAAAGTGAGATAAAATACATAGGAAATTAATAAACAAAAATAAAAATAAATATAAAAGAGTTAAATTTGTTAAGGTACTGTATAATCATTATTTCAAATTCTAAGTATGTCGAGGAACAAAAATGCGAAATATAAAAGTCAGATAAAGTTTAAAGTTTATTGGTTGTAAGAGTGGAGGCTCTTGTTTTTTAAATGAAAATATAAAGAAAAATTTAGCCGATGTTTACTCGAAAAGTTATTCGTACAATTTAGTAAGAACACATGAATAAGACCAATAGTATCAAGAAATAAATATATTCATTAATTTTATAGTAGTTCTTTAATGGAATATAAAAAATATAAGACACATGTGCGACTTAAGGTCACGGTAAGGTTCAACTCCAAAATGTATTGAAAGCAAGTTACAAACTAAATCTTAAACAAAAGTAAAATATGCATGATTGAGTTGAAGTATTAAAAAGAACTTGTACATTATTGTATTTATACAGTTGCTTGTAGATGTATTGTAGAGAAATATAAAATGTAAAACTGATATAGTGAGAGTATGAAATATAGATAAGTAGAGAGACAGAGAAAGAATGAGCAAACGAAAGATAAATAGAGTATAAACAATTATCCCTGTGTTCCAATTTTTAAGATGAAACTCTTCGATGTGTAAAAATTTAATGGGCAGTTAGTATATTAATAATAAATGAAGTCATTTTATAAATCAATTTAGTTCGAGAGTATTCAATAATTGTAGAAAAATGAAAAGTTATAAACATATTGATATAGAGAGCAAAGTGAGCGCAACTTAAAAAAGTTACGTACACAACTTCCTTGTTTTTAAATATTGCTATTTTTATTATTTATATATAATGAAAACTATCTGATATTTATTGTAAATCAAAAACTTTTAAATTTTATATCAGCTGATCCTGTCTAGTATATTTCTATCTTGCACTCTATCTTCTATATTAAATTAATTATCGGTTAAAAATTAACAAATAACAGAAATAATCTTGGCTTTTTTTGAAATGTATTTAATTTACCTGGTTATTAGTTATTAAAGTATATTAGTTTATATTTGAATAACAGTCTGTTTGAATAATAAATTAGTTAGGTTAGAATCCAGAAATGATGGCACGTAAAATTTTTACGAATTACATTTCCTTGCATATTTAGTGATCCTTTTTCAGTTGAGCAAGAAAGAGATTTTCAGCTTTACTATTTATTTTTGACTAATGCATTGAAAATAAAGTAACAAATGAATCAAATAAAAAAGTTAACGAGATCTAAGTATGTATCACATTACATATATACATGCTCACAGATCAGTGCACGCATTAATGGTTTTTGCGAAGCCTACATAGTATAATTATTGCTTATACACACGTCTGCATACACAAACATGTGCACCCTCGCGCTCATGTATATGTTTTACGTGTAAATTTGCGCATATAAAAGAGTAGTAATAAGAGAGAGAAAACTGTATTAAATAAAGTAATATCGAAATAAATACAAAGAGTAAAGGTTGATTCTTTGAATGAAATAATACCGTTGTATACAATGTTAAACGACAGAGAATAAATGTCAAGTATTATTCAAATATAGTTTATCAATTATGTTTTAAATTTTCATTTTGCGTTTATCTCTTCATATATTAAGTGTAGTTACAAACACGAGAACCATGCGTGTAATTTTTTCGTTTTGCATGCAATTTGAATATTTTTGATAAGGTAGTGTATAGTTTTATTATATTGAAAATTCAAATTTTGTAAAATTTTATATTCTTGTGATGAAAAAGATTACTAGATAAAATTAATATGCTTCATGTATTGTTGGAAAGAATAATATTTTATTTATAATTCAATACTATTGTATTTTTTTATTAGTTTTAATTTGCAATGAATTTCGTACATATTTGAGCATTTGAGTTTTTTTTAAATCGTCGGGCGTGTATTTTAAAACAAAAAATTTATCCATAAATGAATTCACATAAAAGCTCATTATCAAATACACATAACAAAGTTTGTAATAAATTAGGAGCAAAATAAATATTTAAATAAATGTGTGTGTGCGAGCGCGCGCGTGCATGTAGTTAGTTCTTCATGTCGAAGATGCAAATTAAACGATTTCTCGAGTCTCCCATTCATTGATTGGATTACGCGTTACTTTCTTAAAGAAAGTTAATTTAAAATTTTATTATTATCGATTTATAATAATTATAAAATACTTAGATATATCAGTAACACTTTATTGAATTTATAAAATGAATTTTTAAATTAATTTTTTATCATCGTCGTTTATTCAGAAAGTTAATTTAATTGCTTCCGTGTATTGCTTAAAAAATATTATAATTATAAATACATAATTTTAAAAAATCCATATGTATTCATTGTTGATAATACATAATTACTGTTGATATAAATGATGAGTAAATAAAATATAATTTAGTCTTACATATCTAGTTATGCTATAAATACTGGAAAGTTTTTATCTGCAGGTTCGAGGACCGACTGGTGAATATAAACATGCAAATAACACATATAACAAAAATATTATAAAATTTATTGTCAATACATACATAAAAAATAGGAAATTAAATAAATGTATAAAAATGTAAAGATCAAAAATCAATATTTAATGATGCATCTTTCAATTCGGAATTCTTGCACAAAAACAACAAACAAAAACTCGTCCTCTTCTCTTTTAAAAATTTTTACATAATGATTGAGGAGGCAGGTTAGGGGCCATTATGTAAAAGAAATAAAAGCAAATAATAAATAAATACCTGATAAAGAATAGAAAAAAATAAAAAAAATATGGATGAAGTTAAACAAATTTTATGTATCTTTATTCTTTGATTAGTTTTGTTGTTATTATTTAAAAAATAATTATAATACAATAATAAATAATATGTAAACAAATGAAAAAAAAAATTATTATTGACGTTTAATAAAATTTTTCTCATAAAAGTTATTAAATATATATCTATTTTTAATTTTTTGTCATACATTTTTAACGATTCGGTGGATTTTAATTTATTCACTTACAAGTATTCATTATTTAATTTTATATAGAGAAATTTTAGTGAAACTATTAGAACAATAAATTTATTGACAAGAAAAGAGGAAAAAAAGAAGCTAATAATATACAATCTTCAGAATAATTCAGAAAAATAAGAATTCAGACAAAAAATTGGCTTTCATTACATTACGTCAATCAGTATACAAAATATACATAAAGATAAGGTAGGTGGCAAACGATCTCGCAAATTCTATATATTGTATAGGTGCATATGTATTTAATGCTGGATAATAGAGTATTAAGGATTGTACATTAAAGTACATATATACTATACCGAGTTTTAGATTTTTATCTTAATTTTTTCTGTTATATTCCTGTACATTATAAAACATGTATTGATCTTCCCTATATATTTTTAATAAAGTTTGTTTCTTGTTAATTAAATACGTATTTCTCATAATTTTTTATGCGAGCAGTGAAACATCAAAAGTAATGTAATCTGTTATAATCGCTTTATATAAAATTGATGAATTTTTCATTTTTTATTAGTTATTGATTTTTTGACTTCTAAGTCATTCTATTTAATATTGCTACTATAATATTCACAGCAGTACTTTTTATGTTAGCACTCATCATTGTAAATCTCTTATTATTAGTTATTAAAAACAGTTGAACACTACTATTTTATATACATTTATATTTATTCAACAAAATAAAGTATTTTTTATTAATTTAATATTCGCATCGTAAATGATACTGCGGTACAGCGAAGGGCTTGCCGGTATTCTTCAAACACCGAGTAATTAATAAGAACAAGAGCAGCAAGCTATAGTTAAAGAATTGAGACAATGTTTATTATATATAATAAATATATATAATAAATTCTTTCTTTTATCTTGTCTTTCATATTTATAATTTTGAAAGGGAGTTTATTTAAGTTCGTGGTTATTATTGCTGAAGGCGAGAAATTTTAAAATATATTATTACGAGGTTTTATTTAAGTGTTTGGTTATTTTCAACCTGTGATAAGTCTTAAATAAGCAAATCTAATCAAAGGAGAAACTCAAGTCCGACCAGCTTCAAGCTATTCCCTCCTTTCATTGAGGGGAAAAGTTTTAAACACACATTTCATTTATTTATTTCAAATTATATTTTCAAATTCGAATTTATTTCAAAAACAGTAATACAAAATCAATTGTAGGAATCTTAGCTACTAAAGTAATCGATTATTCCAAGAAAACTACCTATGAAATTCGAATCTCCAGTTAGCCGTGAATACTCAGTATACATAATTATTTGCTTGGCCATCGAATTTTATTGTAATCTATTTTTTTGAAAGTCAATAATAAAAGTCATATATAGTTTTAGCTCCTTAAACTAATAATATTTAAAGTTTTAACATACAGAAATAAGTTAATCTTTTGCTTATCGAATATCTTTGCTGTGAATGAAATAAAGAATTCCGTGCACTAGACAAAGATATTCGATTTGCAGCAAGTCTTTTTCACCGGCAAATTGATGCGTTCGACAATATAGAGTTCAAGGTGTTAGAAGGCTTCTGCTACGTTTTTATCGACTCTTGCGTATTCGCGAATAAAAAAACGTTGCTTTAGATTGAATGCACTACTGCTCATAAACCCCGAGCTTTAAGCATTAACTTTTCTATATCTGATCATTCTGCATTAAGATGAGCATCGACAAGAGATCCATAGGAGATGGTAAAACATTTCTTTATTGTAGAAAATACTGTTTCTAGAAAGGCCGAAAGCAGCGTCTTGGAGTCTTTATGGTCCATTCTCCTTCCTGTCTTATTAATGTAATGTGAATACATTTGCATAGAAGATTTATTGCAATCATAACATAAAATTATACATAAAATATGTATTTATTTAAATTCTGAATGTGGATATTCAGCATGTAGGGTATCTATACAAATTCAATGAGATTTTATCCTTAATATTTTATTACTGAAAATGATAAATCCCAATATTGACAATTGAATAAGAAATATGAAATATAAACAGAAATTTTTCTTTTATACAATTCAAATGTATAATGTTTAATTATCTTTTGTTTTAAAATACAAATGAATAAACTGACCAATACGTAAAATAAAATATAATATTTATGTAAAGATATTTAATTTCAATATTTCTTCAATTTATTTTACTACAACCCTTATTTTTACATTATTTTAAAGCTAAGTATATCTGAATTATCCATAAAATGCTCTAATCGGCTGTAATATATAATTTATTATATTTTTATTTAATAAAGTTTTGTCAATTATATAAAATTTTTATACGCAATGATATAAGCCTTAAATAAGTAATAAAAAAATTTTTACGTATTCAAAAAATTTTAGTTATAATCAATATATGTACGTAATATATGTACATATATATATATATATATATTATAAATTACATCAGTAGCATAAAATTACTAATTTCGAATAAAAATTCAAATAATATTTTTAAGGAAAAAAGATATTAATTGAAAAATAGATTTTAATCGTAACAGTTAGAACGTTCTATTTTATTTTAGAAATGTCCAATGGAAACAATATATTAGCGTAGTGCATTAAACTCGTTAATTACCTAATATAATACATAATTTGCCAAAGTGTGAGAATATTTTTATATTGTGGAGGTACTCTCTATCCAGCTTTCGTGGGCTCAGCTTTACCTGTTCTGACGGCCGATTGATAGAGGTTTTACCTTGTGTGACTGTATGCACTCCCTGATGTTAAGGAGTGGGGATATAATAAGAGCGATATTGGTGATAGAATTATTGACTTTAAACACGTGTGTGTGCTTTTTCTATTTATTTAATTATAAATGCTCTCTTGACTGGCAATGTGTGAGCGAATGTTTGTTTGTTTTGGTGTGTGTGCGTGTTAATGATAAATGGCTGTAACGCTTGAACGGAGATTCAATTGCATTCGAAAATCGGCCGCGCCGCCTAGCCCCGTTTACACTGAGTTGGATGTGACAAACCTCTTTGCGGTGCAAGGTTCAAGTGTGACTTGACCTTGCGTTCTCTTACGACTT
>JAPYYT010000336.1:0-76322 GCA_030522565.1 Ceratosolen corneri
TCCTCCCGTCTCCCGAGGACGGCCAAACGAGTTTAGCGGGAGGCTTCGAGGCACTTTGCGCTCCCTCCCTCCGGCCACTCGATCAGCCGCCCTCACTCTCGGCCCTCGCGAGCACCGTCCAGCCTAATTAATTGATAATCGACGTTATTAGTGAGCGGCAGTGGCGCAAGGCAGCAGTGGCATCCTTTTGGCGGGTGCGGGGGGCGGAAGGGCTGGTGGAGGCTCGGAGAAGAGCCCAAGAGGGAAGGGGCTTCTGGAGGTGGGCCATGGGCTCGTGTTAGGTTGCCTAGGAATAAGCTTGTCGAGGGATTAATAGTGGAAATATCGTCGCCTAGTAGTGAGGCGGAAGCTTGCAATTTCGTCGAGAGGTCGGTGGTTAGTAAGGTGAGATGGTGAGGCGAGACGAGGACTCGCGAATATGTTTGGCCTATTAACGTGTCAAGTAGCGAAAGCTATTGTACAGTGCGTAACAATCCATTATTATTGATTAGGGGTGGTTGGTAGCTGGGTGGGTGGTAGTTGGGGGGTGGCGTTTGTAAATAAAATGTGGAAAGTGAGTTTAATGGTACGTGGTAGTGGAGGACTTTGAGGATGGAGTTTGGAATGCGGCAAAGAGGACGGATAATAAATTTGTGAAATAATTGTAATACCGTTTGTAGGTGAGGAAGGAGGGGGTGGTAATTGCCGTTGGAGCCCGGATTTTCGGCAAACGCGTATTTATCGACCGAATTGCGTGGGCTGGGTGATGCGAAAGGCTCCGCAAAGTATGGTTAATGCATAATGAGGTCGGTTGCCTAGGGAAACTCGAGGTTGAATAGAATGCGGAAGAAGGGCGTTCAAGGTATTTGTAAATCCTAGCCCGATCGGCCCCATTAATGACTCGAGTCAATTATTCGTATAATGCTAAAGGAGGGCGGGGGTGGGAGTATAAAGTACAGCATCCCGTGGGATTCGATGCCTCTCCTCCGCCCCGTTGTTTCTCTCAATTTAATTAAACGAACAAAGAGTAGTCGCAAATGTCCTTGGGATTAATAACTATTGAGCGCAAGGACATTTATGCCTTTAGTGTGGCGGTCCCTGCCCTAGCTCCCCGAGCTCCCTCTCCCCAAATTAAATGTATTATATATTTAATAGAGCGGCTATTAACCTTGAATGCTCATTAAATTAATATCGATAGTAGTGGGCTAATAATATAAGGAAATTAAGAGAATGGAGTTTTAAATTAGATCACGCCCTTATGCAATTAAAATGGAGTTTTTAATCGGCCGTGGTGGTGCTATTGGGTAGTAGCTAAGGAGCGACAAGTGATCGATTAACTTTGCGCAATCTCGGCAATGAAGACTTTAGGACGGAAAAGCAGCTCGGCTATCGTAATCGACCAATTTTCACCGTTTAACATCCAATTTGTTACGACCCCAGAATCTCCGATGAGCGTGTTAGACGTTGCCGATAAACCGTTGGCAAGACCCTTTTCCCCGTAATAATCCCATCAGGCTTGATGAGCAAATTAAGAAGCACAGTGAGCTCAATAATCGTGTCTTGAGATTAAAAACGTTTATTTACTTATGGTTGTGATGGGCTTTTCTCTCTCCCTATATTCGTTGCCCCGCCCCTCTCTCGTGATTTTTCGTGCGTTTCTCCTCATTGCAATATCCCCATTTCCGCACTTGATCTCTCTTCGCTTCTTAATAACCAATGACTTTTAAATCTCGATTGATGAACCTTACCACGTACATTAGGTACATAAGCTAACTTTACTATTGGAGATGCGAGATTGTCTAGCGAAATCTATCTAGCGAAACAAGATGGTCAAGTGTCCAGTGGAAAGCGCTTCAGACGACAATCAACAAACACAAATTCACTTGATTCCAAAGTACTATTCTTCCCACCTCCCTTTTCTCCTCCCGTGGTTAAGAATAATAATCTTGCGATTCGTCAAAATCACTGCAAAGACCAAAGCTTTTCTTTCCAATACTTCCATACCATCCACAGGTGCCCTACTCAAACCAATCCATTTGGTATTATTACAATTACCATCCTCCAATCTCTCCTCTTGACCGCACTCTTCATTTCCTATCTCAAAGCCCTACTTGGACTCGAGGTCCCTCAACCCCTTTACGCCCATTTCGTATTCACCGAGGAAATTAATACGACGCCGACACATTCTCCCTCCAGCTGGCAAAACCAACTGCACCCTCCCACTCTTACGCAAGGACGCTTTCATCGCTAGATTCCATCTTAAATCGGTCCACGGGTTCTCGCGGCCCACTCTTGAGTCCCATAACTTGAAAAGCTGGCTTTAAAAAGAGACTGGCCTCTATCTAATAAACTTGATCGCGCCTCTTCGCACTGGCCCTCTCTTAATAAACCGCCTAAAAGTAACGGTTCCTTGCGGACTGACGGGGGGGGGGGCGAGGCGGAGGTATAAAAAATCGCTTACAAGAGTCTCGTCCCGAAGGCCATCGCCACGCCATCTCCAAGTCTAATCCAGCGGCCCCCGGCAACTCCTCCTTATGCTGTTCCCCAAACACCGTCTAACACCTCCCCCGGCCTTCCCCGCCCCCACCCACTTACGAACTTGCGATGCGTTCGGCGTCCGGGCCAACGCACCCACACTCGTGGAAGCGAAGCTGCCGCTCACCGGGAGCGGCCACAGCAAGTGAGGACGATGTTGGACCCGAATGGGGGAGGGGGACCAAGGCTAAAAAAAGGTCCCGGCGCGAGAATAGGCACGAGGTGAGGGTATCCCCGCTAGGCTTGTTAACATTCTCCGCAGCCCATGTCCCACCGACTCGGCCTTGTTTTTCCTCCTGCAGATTACCTCGGAGGCCAAAAGCGCACCTCCCGCGCATCCGAGAGTCGGGCCCGAGCTACGGCATCGCACATCCGGCTCTGCAAGTTTCCACCTTCCGCTCGGCAGTGGGAGGCCGGAGGATGAGTTAGACAGAGACAAAGAGGGGCTCGTGGCCTCCGTCTGCGCCTCTTTACCTCAAAGTTCCTGGGACTTGGAAAGTCACGCGACTCGTAACGGCCGGCGCTCCCGCACCTTTGGCCAACTCGATGTTTATGTCCTCGAGGAAAGTCTCGGTAAACGTACGCAAGTGCTTCCTTCGAGCTCAAGTCTCATCCCGTAGCCCCTTCCCTTCTTGTAGTGCTATTACGTGGCATGGAGGAACATGTATTTATTTATTAATTTATTTATGTCGTAGTGACGGGTAATGCGTCTGGATTAGGTGCACGCGATCCCCGGGCATTGATCAGTCAGCCATTAGGCAAAAGTCGATGGAGCCTCGTTCTTTTCGCATGAACACCGGAGAATTGTTTGCTGCTCGGCGAAAAATCAATGCTTATGTAATGGAGAAACCGGCTTGATAATTATGACTTTGTATTGGTTATAATGTGGATATGAGGAGATTGAATGAGGGTGGTTTTGTAGCTATTGTGGGTTTTTGGGGAATTGTGGTGATTTCTTTGGCAAGCGACACGTGTATTTGCGTGTATTTACGTGTACTTGTCCTTCCTTCCTTATCTTTATTCGTGTGATATCAGCAGGTCTTGTTGGCCAGTAGGCAATGGCACACGCGATGCCTATTATCGATTACGGTCGCCGAGATGCTCGACACGTAAAGCGAAATTATTATTAAGAGAGAGCTGGTGCTGCTAACCAAAGAGCCATTGATAACGAAGGAGCGGCGCTGCAAGATAAAATTGATTTGCATTTGGGGCTCATGCTGATGCGCAGAGGAAGCACAGTTGTTTGGCAAACAACAGTATTAGTAAAAAGGCACTGCTTATCGCGCAATGAAATATTTGCATTTGGACGAGGCGATGGTCCTTTTGATGAAAAATTCATGCGCGCATCCTTGTAACAAAACAATAATGAGGGGGAGAAAAGTCGCTTAATCTGATTTTCAAATGCATCCTGTATTCCACGCATGAGTCTCTTATCCGAATATAGTCCTCGTATGAGCAATTATTCATCTAATATTGTAATTTAATTTTCTAATCCAAGTAATGTTGGGAGGGCCGTGTCGGTGTGGCTGGGCTCCCTCGGCCCTCAGCAGGCCATTATTCAACGGCTTATTCGCGATTCGCTTCAACAAATTGCCATAAAAACGGGAACGGGAGGTAGTAATGTTGGTAGCCCGGCTACTGGAGAGGATGTTGCATAACGCCGAACAAATGAAGGAAATAAGAGATGCACTGATAACAATGATGGAATTTCACGTGAGTTTGCGCCTCCGATAGGCACGCACACGCACTCGCACTCTCTCCCTCTCTCTCTCTGCGTGACCCCCTTTATTCTTCAGTATTTCTTGCTGCGTGCTTTGATTGGGCATCGCCCTTAGGGACCTCGACAGCCACTGTCCTGCCGTTCGTTATCGCCTCGCGGCCTCCAGCCAGCGGCACTGCTACTTTGGCGGCGGAGGGGGCGGCGGGGGCGGAGGCGCCATGCGGAAGGGAAACGGAAGGAATCTCATAGAGCGAATGCAGCTTGGCGAAATGAAATTCCACATTCGAGAATGTGCGCAGATTACGGCTTGAAATAGGGAAAAGGATGGGGGTTCGTGCGTGGGCGGATGTAACGATTCGCCACCGCGTTTGCCAACTTTTTATCAGCGCGTTGAAGAGGCGGAAGGCACGGGCTTTATTCGGAGGCTGAATAAATTTGTTCCTCTTAAAAGAATTAAATGCTGGGTATTATTGTACGCGGATGCTGCGGGTTTTTTCTTTGTCTAAGCAACGTTCGCCGCGCCTTTCGCAGCTCTGCTTTTGCATCCGTGCAACGAGGAAATTGTTCGCGAGTCCCCGTTTACCGTCGCAAGTCACTTTAATGACAATGCAGTGTCCATGCACGCCACCTCATTATCGGTAATAATGATTGGTGTGTCGCAATTGCTTTACCAAAATTTTCAAACCAGATGGAATTGGGAAACTCGACCAACAACGACAGATCATCTTCACTTTCAACCTCGAAACGAGTCAAACGAAGAAAATTTTCAAACAATGTCTTTGCTCTTCCGACCAGCGACTCATTGCCAAATCGCATCTTCCCCTCGGCCCGCAAGATTTGGGGCCCGGCGGCCGGGCCCAGCCCGGGGGCATCCTAATGCCCCCCCCCCCCCACCCACCACCTCCTTGCCCAACTAAACTCGACGGAGGCAAACGCGAGACAAGACCAGACGACACATAAAGCGCAGAGTTTACGAGAAGGCCGTTAAGACGCTGCCACCTAATCGCCAACGTTCCCTTCCCCTCTCTCCCTCCCTCCCTCCCCCCCCCCCCCTCGCCCCTTATTAAATACAGGTTTAGTACATTTTCCCGCGTCCTCGGTGCACTAATATTCCCCCTAGCTCCCGAAATTCCCTCGCTCCCGCCACGGCTCCTCCTCCTCCTCCTCCGGCTTCCGCACGTAATTCAAGAGGAGGCGGCCTTTTTAGAAATTTCGGCGGCAACTATTACGTTTCGCTTTAGCCTCCGGATTCCCGTCTGCTCTAAAAGAATTAGCACTTTGCGCGCCAACTTTGTCCACGGCGAGGCGATGGCGCGCTGCAACTTTACCCTCCGAATGATAATACTTGGTAATGCGGTCTGGCAGATTCTTGCCCGACCGAGTTTTGCAGTCGCAAACTTTCCGATTTAAGTGTTTTGGGGGGGGGGGGGGGGGGGGGGGGGGGGGGGGGGTGGGGTCCGTTAAGCACACATCTGCGGAGCGAGACTGACTGGGAGGCGACAATTAGGGACAAGGACGGCAAGCTCGGGAGGAAAGGAGCTTACGCCGGGAGCTGCGCCACGACGATAAAGCGCGAGTGAAAAAGTCGAGGCACCACGAATGCTTAGGAGATCGGCGCTTGGACGGTTGGGAGGAGCATGCATGAGGAGGTGCGTGGGCGAGGATGTGTGTGAGGGGGGAGGGGGAAATATCCGGATGGCGGGCGAGGGGCGGCGGGAGATGGGAGGCGGAAGCGACCTCCGCCTCGTCGCTGTTCACGTTCCAAAGAGAAAGTTTTCGCTGCCCTGGGCGCATCCGCGCTGTCGATTATAAATTCCCTTCAAATTCTAGTCTATTGTTTAGCCGGATTATTCGGTTATTCTAGGTGGACGTGTGATAAGGTTGCCGAGACCGGGTTGGACGGGCGGGCTCGCGAGAGCAAAAATTCAGCAAAAATTCAGCAAAAATTCAAACCAGCTGCGGGGATAATAATTGCCTTAAGCAGCTAATGGCCCGGAAAGAACTGGCCAAACTGGCCGAGAATGTTTGTTGTTGGGGGTGTAGTAGGGGAGGGGAGGGGAGGAGGCCACGTTTCGGTAACTTTGACGAAACTCAAGAATTGTCAATGGGGCTGAAGAGGTCGGACAGCGTGATTTTCAATTAAAAACACAAGTCAGTTGGTGTTGTTATCAAGCGCTTCAAGTGTTAGTCGTTTACCATCCGGGTGGTCGTGGGGGGTGGGGGAGTTAAGGACAGTCGATTCGATACGATGACGCCAGTATTTTCAAGGAATTTCAATGCAAATCCTCCAAGGATTAACCTCTTCCGACATTTTTCTGCGTGAATTTTTCTAAACCGTCAACGACATTTTAACGCTTAATTACACACTCGACTTCTCAATTGCAGAATAATACCTCACAAAGCACGCGCGCCTCAATTGATTGAAAGCCAGTGGATCATTACTGCTTTCGCCTCCGGAGACGCCGTTTTCCTCACGCGAGCGCAACCAATTACACGCGCTTATCATCGATGCGCATCAATCACACCCACGCACACACACACCCAAGAGCAAAAAGACTGGGTAGGTGGCGTGGTACCCCGTCAGAAGCCAGTGATCCAGGTTTTCCGGGAGCAAGTGGGAGGAGGAAACGGCGCCGCTTGCGACTCCCAGCGACCCTCTCGCCCACTAAAAAGGGCGCACCCAGCTCTATCCGTTTCTCCGCAGCAGGAGGAGGGGCAGGGACGGCATTTCTACATCCTCGCTTCGGTCTGACGGCCTCGGGGGAAGAACCCCGAGCGTAAATCAATTCTGGAGAACGGCGCTAAACGTAAAAACTTGGGACACTGGAAATTTCGGGATTCCCAGTTGCAAGGACATCCGGGTGGCCCACCTCCCTGACCCTCTCACCCCGTCCACGGCAACCGTGCTCCGACATCTCTGGCTCTGGGCAACTGCGAGCGGCAATGTCGAACCAATGCGCACGACACGCCTATTGGCATTAGGATTAATAGGGCCCTAATGCAAATTGCCCGAGCTGGCAGGCGGACGAAGGCCAGGGCAAAAGGAAGCCTCGCACCGATGCTCGTACCGAGTCACGGGAGAAGCGCTGCTCGTGCGACAATGGGGTTCTGGCAGACCGCGCCGAGGTTGCCTGGACGACGTGGAGGCACAAAGAGGCCAAAGCTGCTGGCAACCGACGGCCAAGACGCCACGACAACCACCACAGAGACCGCCACCAGGCACACCGAGTACGAGAGGCCTTGGGAGGTGACCCCGGGTAGCGTGTCTTACAGGGCTAGGAAACAACTGCCGGAGAGGATGCGCAGCCGACGCTAGGTGTCGCCACCGAGCGCTGGTACACGCACTGACAATCACTCCACTCGTCAGGTCTGCCCCTATGCACAGTGTGGCCACGTGAGTGTGGGCGGTAGCGAACCTCGTGCTCGCCCGTGGCTGAGTTGCCTCGAAGAACTAGGCAGCCCACCAATTCCTTCACCGCCAATCACAAAAACATTGTAAAAATTTACAATAATCTGCTTGCTTTGACACTCCTGCTTTGACCACTCTAAACTGTCTTTAAATTAATTTTAAGTCCCCCCCCCTCCATCCCAGACCCCACGATCATCGGCATTTTCCCGATCAAGGCAAGAAACATGACGTGCGAAACATATCCCCAACACGCCCGGTATTATTCCCTTACCCTCTCGCCGCAAATTACCTCCTCCCACCGCCCCCGACAGATTGGAAAAAAAACCAACACTTTCAACCCACTTGGCGCGCACATACAACTGGAAAATCTTGGCCGCGGGACTGTTCACCGCCAGTCACCCTCAAACGTGAGATGAGCGAGGCCTGAGCCACAACCACACGCACGCACACGCACGCAAGACCCACCTCCTCGGACCGCCTGGAGGCTTCAAACATGTGCCTGTGCCCGCGAAAACGGCGGTTCCGAGTGTGCAAATCATGTGCCCGACAATGCCCAAGAAAACAATTGTCCCACACCTGGACAATGTCGAACGATCGTGTAATTGTATGGAACGACCAGACGATATGCGTGTGTGCGGATGTAGCGAGGGTGGCGTGGCGTCGCGCATTATTTTCCGATTCCTTTTTACGTGCGTATGTGAAATACGTGGCCCCACTCTCTCTCTCTCTCTTACTCGCGCCAAAGGCACTGCTGATTACATTAATGATTTTTAGAGGAGGAGCGCGGCAAAGCCGGCGCCCTATTCAGTACACCTCGCAGTGAGCGCAAGTTTTGGTTTGGCAACAGTGCGACACAATGACGTTACACTGATTTTTGCCCGAGTTGGTACGTGTGCATGCAGAGTGCGGCGGCTGAAGAAGCGGCGCAAGACGCGGAGGGGGAAAGATGCATGTGCGACGGCCGCCTCTCCACCTCCTCATCCTCTGCCTGGCCGCCGCTCCCACCGCCGCCGTCCTCCTTGAGGCTTTCGCGACAACTACGTAGAGTACGTGGCGTTGCGCATGCAGCAGGGCAGTCGATTCGCCCTGCTGGTTGCAACGGGACTGCAGCCCCACCACCCCGGCTCCGCCCGCCCCCGGCCCGTCTAGACGCCTTCCTACTCTACTGTGACCCTACATACGCGCTCGCAACCCACCCCTCCGGCCTCTTTCTCCCTCGCCGCACACGCACACGCGCAAGTGCGCCGCGATGCACAAAGTCGAGCCGTAGATGTACTTGGGGGGGCCGAGACGCGGAAGGCTTGCGTGAAGGTGGAGGCGACTGGGGGCAGGGGGACGCGCATCAAACGTCGTGGTATCGAGCGAGAGTTAACAGACTGATAAGCGCAGCCGAGTTAATTGTTCGAGTTGTCGGAGAAGCCGAGTGGGAGTGGATTTAAAGGGGGGGGGATAAAGTATCGTTAAAAGTTGTCTCTCTGATTGCAGGTGGATTGGAATATGAGGTTTGGCGGCAAAAATGTCGAGATGAAATGTGGGGGCTAACGAGACGCACGTCCGTCGTCGTTGTGCATCGCAGCTGAAATTATTGCTGCAGAATATTGACTGCATTGCAATGTAATTGCGCCATGTTGTGGCACGCGGGTGCTATTGTAATTGGCAGCACGTGACGAGCGTCTCGAAGAAGCCTTGATAAGTAATGCGGATAAAGTATGTTGTTGTGACGATGGGATACGGCGGCACACTCTCGCAATAATATCGAGATAAATTGCGAGCATGATTTTTAACGATGATGCAGATAAGGGAATGAAAATAAATTGGATTCTGAATTAGGCCATCGTTTATCTTATCGGCAATGCTAATGTGTCCCGCACGTAGAGCCACTATATTTTCATGATAAGGCGTAATCTGCCCTCGCGAAATGATGCCCCGAGCTTTATTCAATGGGGAGTGGAAAATTTAAATGGTCAAGTGTATTGGGCGTTGGATTTTTCGAGGATGGAGTGGCGGGGCGCGGACAGCCTCCTCGCTAATTTTCAATTCCCATGGCGTTGACGAGTGTTACTGCTCGTCGATTGATTGTGTCGTCGAATTCTGCTGTGGTAATAAAGAGGCATTGGAGAGAGACAAATATAATAAAAAAGTAATATCGAGTAATATTTACGTCGGCATAAGCATCGGAATATTTGTTGTCGTAACCGAGTGGCGTAAGGAGCCTGAGGGTGAGGATTCATTGGCCTTGGGAATCGCTTCCTCCAACTGCCCACTCGACGCGCAAACTTTGGCCAAAGACTTTGCAGGAGCTCGAAGCATTAAAATAATGTACGAACGTATCAATGCTAATGCCAATTGGCGCGTCATTAATACCACTACACGTGTATATATATCAATTTAGCAGTAAAATTTACTGATTTACAAAACACGATAATTTAAATATCTCCGCAATTGCGCGGAACGACGTCATTTAGCCGGCTTGTAACGACAAGTCGAATTTCCCACTCAATAAACAGTCTCGAAATTACTCGAAATTCCTTACGACTATTGAGCCGCTAAAGGTACTCCCCCCACCCCCCCACCGCCATCCCATTGAAACGTATAAGCGCTTGGTCGCAGAGTGCCTGAAGCCTCGATATGTCCACGCTATTTATGCACAAATTAGCTCGAGATAAATTGAAACCTTTCGTAATTCCTTTAGCGATGCCTAATGAAATTACCGAGCCTACGAGCGCGGCGTAACTCAAACTTGGACATAAACCTCGGGACGCAACCGAATACCAACGCACATTTACACGACCCGCGACACCGAGCATTCTCCCTCCGAGGAATCCCAGAAGCGGGGGAAAAATATTTCCACTCGCCACTCTGCGCAACACTCAACGCAAGGAAGAAAACTCCACAGTCACTAGCTAAGACTGCCACTGACACCCCCTCGAGTACCCCCACCCACTCCCACCCCCGAGGAGCTTCCGACCACTCTGCCAAAGTCCTGGAGACGGAGATGCCCACCTTCCGTCTCTCCACAGCCTTGACAGCCGCGAGTGATAGGCTCGAGGGTGCGAGAATTGGCATAAAGTCGGAGAGGAGCTCGTCTACCAAGAGAGCATATTGCAGCCGCGAGGAAGATGAGAGAGTAATCGCTCGATTTCACCTGGAGGAGAGGAGCGCCGCGAGTTAAGCAGGAGGGGAGGAAAAAGCAATTGCCGGGCCTGGTCGGCGAAATTTGTTTAACAAGCAGTCGGCATTGGGCGAGGATTGCGAGGATTCCTACGTCTTAGCGTCGGGAGGTAGAAAAATTGCCGACTTCCTGGTGGGCAAACGGTCGAGGCCAAACAGCTGCTGCGTTGTTAATTGTCGCGATGAGAGTGAGGCGAGCGCGCGAGTAAAAGAGTAAAAGTGTGTGCTTGGAGGGAGGAACGAGCCTCTGTGCGTCAATCAATGTGCGCGCGTGCGTAAGTGCGTGCGTGTGGGTGGGCACGCGCGGGGGGGTGGTGTCTGGCAAAGGAAATCAATGGTCCGAGTGTGCTTGATAGGGGCATCGAGAGAGAGCCTGGTGTCGCGAATTTTGCACAAATTTTCTCCTGCTTTTGCTCCTTTTGTCGTCGCGGATGATTGCTCGGGGTATTTGTTAATAATAATGAGCATGAAAGTTCGGGTGAGCTTATGAAAACTAAAATTGGATTATTTAACGATTGGAGGCTCCTCGGGCGCACTGAGTACGGGAAATGAGGAGAGAAAGTGGGAGAAAGGACGAGCATCAGCGTTATCATTGTTATTGATAAAGAGACGCGTCGCGTGGTTAATCGCCAAAAATCATTGGCGATCCGTAAGATTCCCAAGGAGAGGGGTTTCTTCTCGACATTTGGCAATCTCGTAGAATGACTCTGGCGGTGAACTTTTTAAGAGTCGATGAAAAATGTTGACGTCATCAGGTCGAGATTTCAGCGGAATACGAGAGCTCTGCTTATCTGAAATCCACAATAATTCGAAATTTCGCGCTGCCACGCGACACGTGGCCGGGCAATTTCTAATTTCAGCAAAGAATATCCAATAAAGTATCTAGTAAAAAATTCCAATAAAGAATGTCCAATATTATATAAAGCCCTCTTTATATGACGTAGGGGGGGGGGCGGAGAGTGGAGGGACTGGCGCGTGGACAAAGGAATGGATTTGCGTAAATTGATAAATTACGGAAATTACAGTAAAAGACAGTATGTTGCCGAGATCGTCTTCCTGTAATCAGATAAGCGCGTCTCTGCGCAGAATCTCGCGCGAGTTTTCATTATGCAACGCTCGAGGTATGCAGCTTGTACGGCGAATCAACCGGTTTCCTATTGATTAGCGAGAATTATCATAATAGTGATCGGATGCAAGTGGCGAATGATGAAGCGCCGCTTATTGTTGCTCATTTTTAATAGGAATGGCTTATTTCGCGAGACTAGGGGGACGAGTATCGAAATGCCCGAAGTGCGCCCGAGGAAATTTATTGCGCAAATGAATTAGCGTATTGAAAAATTGGCAAGAGAGATGGTCGGGAGAGAGTGCAATTACCGGAGCTCATCAAGATGCTAAATGCGGCATTAAGTAGGATGGCTCGGTAAGGAAAAGCAATGCTACCGGCAAAATATATGGAAAACATTTAAAGCGACGAGCTCGATAATTTATTTCCTTGGTAATTATACGTTGGTGGGGCTGAAATGTAGGAGAATGTTTAATTAATAACCTGGATTGTGGAGTGTGTGACGTGTGTAGCACTGGGAAACGGGCCTCGCCATTCCGAGTAATCAAATTATTTGTCAAGAGTCTCGTACAAATATATTTCGCTGTGTTATTAAAGAATTAATCTGCCAGGATGCGAGTCATTGGAAACGAATGAAAATCATATGGCAGTGTGCATTATGCCTTTTAATATCATCGAGGGGCAGGGGCGGGAGGGGGGAGTGGGGAGTGGAGGGGAGTATTCTTTGATATTGCACTTTTTGCCACTGCCTGTTGGATTAATGTTGCGCACATCCGTAATGCGGCGAGATTTTCAATGAGAAATGTACTTGGGCTCGCTTTATTTAATAATCGACGCTTTAACTCTTTTTTCTTTTTTTTTCTTTTTTTTTTTTTCAACAATTGTTGCAACCGTGGCAGCGAATATTTAAATTTCTACAATTTGCGCAAGCGTTTTATCACATTATGACCAGTTTTGCCCGAGCACTACAAAACTCATATTCAACCTTTCTCAACGAGTAGTGTGATTATATGAATTTTTTTCTTTTTTGTTTCTTGCGCGCGACGACAAAAAGCCCGATTGTCAAACGCGACATAACCTCACTAACCCCATATCCTTACGATTAATTCACTCGTTATCGATAAATTCCCTTACAAAGCGCCTCCCATCTCAATACAGCTGGCATTTATTTTCCGCGCCACGCCAAATCTCCGCGCAGTATTTTCCTTTCGTAAAAATATGGCCGACAAGCATATAAGCAATATTTCGCTCGGCCGGGACAATTTTATTGACAAAAATCATACCTCGTTTACGCTCAACCGACCCGACTCTTGAGAATTTCACCAATCTAGCCTAAACTTTGTCTCCATCTGACCAATTCACCGTGACAAACAGTGAGCATCGACTTTTCGCCAAAAGATCCATAAACTCTCATTAAAAGGATAAAGGCTGCCAATAACCCCAATTACCCAAATAACCCAAAAAATCTCCCCACCCCACTCCTTGGTCATACCTCGACCCACAGCGAAAAGTCTCCTTAACACTCGGCCGATCCATCGACATCGGGTCAACTAAATTCACCCGAATCTTCCACTTGGAAATATATGTATACATATATATATACGTGTGTGTGTGTGTACGGATATAAACTCGCAGGGGCATGGGAAATTTTTGCGAATAACGCTGCAGCGCCCAAGAAGAGCTGACGCCGCTCCCGAGCTGACCGCCCCCCCGAGGAAGAGGCCAGGGCTTACCCCATCCGCAGCATCTGCTACATTTGCAATCAGAACTTTAGCAACTGGAAATTAGTGTTTGCACGGGAGCCGGCGAAGCGCGACCCTGAGCCCCGCCAATCGGCGCGTGGTCCAGCGCAGCTTCCTATTGCGCCGGGTTGGGCGCGTGGCAGGTTGGAGGCGAGAGGCGGCCAGAGGAGATGAAATTGGATTTGGCGGGGCCATCGCGGCTGGAGCGACTGGGGGGGGGGGGAATCGTCGGGTGGAAATCCCGTCGACCGCATTGCCGGCATCGAGTCCATCAACTCGGCTCCTGGTATACTTATGAGGGAGGGGTAAGTCGGTTTGAGTTTCGATTGCTCGGCACTCCCATCCTCTTTCGAGCTTTTTTCCCATCTGGGTTTTTGATCAATGTTTACCCAACTCGGCCTGCAACTCTCGGCTGCAATTGATTGACGAGTGCGCTCAAGAGCGCTCGAGCCGCAGCATCGCCGGGGCATTAATTGGCCAGGGGACCGATACGATGATAATGTTGCAATGTCTTTCAAGATGACATTTGTGGGGGGGGGGGGGGGTTTGTGGCTCGCGGCTCCTCCTCTCCAACAGCTTCCAACGAGCTCAGTTTGCGCTCAATGCCGCGATTAAAGTGCTCGATAAGTTGCTACGAAACTCTGGTGGAAAGGGATTGATTGTGATTTTAATTTCTCTCTCACTCGAGGGCTCGCAAAGTTCACCCCACCCACCCCCACCCCCCACCTCATATTATTCGTGCCGGCCGAGCCAATGGCCCGCGCATACCTCAGGCTGCCATTAGACAATTGGCATTATTACCTATTATTACATGACTCTCGGGCGAGAAACGAAAATAATTGGCACAGCGAATTATTCAATTGTCCCTCGCTTTTAACCTCAAATTGCCGCTCGGCCAGTTGTTATTAATGCTCGAGCCTCGCATTAGTAAGAGGCGGATAATATATGGCCGCTGCTAACGCTCCTTTCATTTCCTCAGTGGCCAAGAGTAATCCCATCGAGCCTCCACTCCAATTACTCCTTTCCCTCCGAGCAGCCGGATTATCAATAATTAATGTCGCCGGCAACATTGTCCGACTGGCTCCGATAAAAATGCTTCCCTCCCTCAGCGCGACAATTTCCAATTAATAAGTCTCGCGGGCCCCCCAAGACATTAACCTCGGCCACATCGAGGCCATTATCGAGCGACGAGAGGGCCAGTGAAATATCTTCATAGCCCCTCGCCTCCTCGTTTACGTCGCCCCGGCGACTTTGGCCGGCAAATCTACAAACGCGACAAGATAATTCGCCCTCGGCTCCAACTGGCCATCTCTGCAATTATTATATCCCGAGCTATTATCGGACTTGGCCTGCCTCAAGTTGGGCTAATGAAACGCGCGGGAAGGCTTCGAGAGCCAGTGGAAGGGGGCAGAGCTTGGAGCCACGATTCGAATTCCCACTTACCGCCGCCCAAGTCAGATTATTTTCCTCAGGCAATTGCTGGCAGCCAATCCAGCCCTTTTAGGATCGCAAGATGCCGAGGCTTTGGACTTTTCCCGCGCACGACACTGATGGCGGTGGGGGGGGGGGGTGCATTGGTAACGATCCGGGTAGTGTTTTAAGGGTGCCGATTTGCCTTTGAACCGTTAAAGTTGGCTTTAAAGTGGCATTCGGAGGGAAGACTCGTCCAAGTAAGGATAGCATTATTGTGCGGTGGAGATAAGATGAGATTCGATTGCTCGGGCAGCTCGAATACCATTGCAATCAAAGAATCTTGTGTATTGAAATTCACGTCGTGCACGTATCACATGCATAAATGTTGTCTCGGCGTCGCAAGTAATTAGGCGAGCGAGAGAGAGGGAGCGTGTGTTTTAATTTCGACGGGGGTAGAGAGCCCTGGGGAAGGGGGGGCGTATCGCGAACCTCGATTTTCAGCAGCAGAGTCCAGCCTCCTCCTCCTCCTCCTGTTGATCACGTTATCTGGCCATAACGCGTGCTTAAGAAAAGCGTTGGTGAACATATCGGAGGGATAGTTTTTCCCTCTCGTTTACCACCAAGTAATCTACGACTCGGCGAGAGGAGAGATTTTGGACATTTGGGTCTTACTTCCTTAGGCAAACGGGGACTAATTTAGCGCCATTTACATCAAAGCTCGAAATCTGCTGGTGCGTTCGATCTTATGAGATCGAGGTTCCAGCGCCAGTTGCGCCGTGGCCTTGAGAGCTGATGCGGCTCCTCGACGCCAATTGCCAAGTAAGAACAGCCGAGTCGTGGAGCACTGCTTGTTAATGTTGTTGTTTGTGGCGGATGGCGGTGGTGGCGGGTGGGAGGGGGGAGTTTTGCGGTAAAGATCGACTCGCCTCGCGGTGAGCGACAACCGGTAATATGCGCGGGCCGAGTGTTTGGTGGCGATGAGCTTTCAAAGAGATGGCGATTTTTCTTAATAAAGTAAAGTAAGCGAGGAACTTGCGCCGTTTTCGCAAAAAAGTCGGGAAATTGATTATCAGAGAGCGTCGCGCCGGGGTGCTGAGGAGGTCGATAAGAGAATAATTTCACCTCAGAGCTTATTGGGGCAAGAGCGGAATGTCCTTGGTGGCTGTATTTCCAATCTCGGGATATGAATATTTGCGCCAAAGTTTGATCTTTTATTATAATTTGGTATTAGTTTGGAGAGGCATTGATAGTGTTGCGTCGGTAATAATTGCTCAACTTCAATGTCGTGTATTGGAATTTTTTTCTTTTGTTTTTCCGTCTCCTCGTTGTATTTGCTTGGGCATTGGTAGCGAACAATTAGTGCTTTGCTTCGTTTGTTGATTTGTTGTCCAATCAATGATAATAGGAGAGTGCGGCTACATCTTCCCTCTTCGTCATCCGTATGTCTTTCGTTCTTTAAGCGACTCGTGAATTTCATTCCTCATTATGCGCACTACTCGTCTCCGTATCAGTCGAGAGATCTGGTTTTCGGGTTCGCTCCCAATGTGGCTGACCGGGATTGCAATTTGTTGATTATTCCGGAAGTAGCGAAACTATGAGGCCCTGCTCTGGCAATACGAGCATCCAGTCAGCGGTCCATGTAGAGCCAGAACCGGATGATAATTAATTCTCAGACGCGCATCTTTATACTTTCACGAGCTCCCCTGTCCTCGCGAGCGCTCCCGTTAATTTTTTAATCAATACGCCAATTGCATTCTTCGAGTGTCCAACTGTAGGCGGACGCAACTGGAGATGGATCATCTTCTGCCAAGGCCACATTGTGCCTCGATTATAAATCTTATTAGTGCTTGCACTGGCTATTAATCTAGCTACGTTGTTATTATTTCGCGTAATCGTCGCTACTTGCACGATCCTCCGACCGGCCAAAGAGCAATTAAACCCACGACAATTAATGCGGGTAGCATTACTCAATAACAACGAGATGGTGCAATTAAGTAATTAGCGGCTGTCGGCAACCTACCATCATCCCCCTAACAAATTGACAATGAATAATAGCGAGTATCGGCAACTAGTTTTTAACTGCCGATTACGCATCGTCGTCCTTGCAGTTTTCCACGCGACTATAGCTTTCTCACTCCTATCCTTTGCTCCATTCCTCCCGGCGCCCGCAACGACTCCCCTGAATAATAAGGACATTCTCATGGAAGTGGGCCGTACGACTTTCGACAAGTGGCGAAATAAGAACGGAGGCACACACCTCGCGCACATTGCGAGGGAGGTTTTGCGAGTCAAGTTTAACAAACAACCGGGAGCGCCAGACGCCATGGGTCCGTCCTTTGCCCCGAGCCCCTTCGCTTCCTTAAGCCGATTCCTCGACAAGTCCTTGGCAGCCTATAAAGGACAATAAAGATCGGGAGGCTCTGGAGTAACCCGATGCATTATCCGAGCATTGCCCAAACAAAATATCCGACCTGAAACTCTACACCCCGACTCTCCTGCTGGGGGGACAAAACGTGGACGCGCCCGCACTGCCCATGGATTCGCGGAGGGGGAGAGAGTGAGGGGGGTGGTGGGAAGCCTCGCGAGGGCACGCGGGTGGCCCAATTAGTTGGCAATGAGCCTCGGTGGTTAAGAGATGAAAAAATGTGTTGCTTATGCGGTGGCATTGGGTGGGCGGAGAGTCGGCCTTTGACTGTTGAAATGAGCGCTCAAATGAGCTTCGGCCGAGCGATTTGTCGGATTGCGTGCCACACACTGGAAATACAACGCGAGGGGCATTTAAATAACAACTGGCTGCGCATTCGTTCGATTCGCATGCTCTTTTTGCGGAGAAATTATTACTGGGCAAAGTCCTGAAGCAGCGAGTCCGCTTTGGGCCCAAGAAGCAATGTAACGTTTATCCGGACCCGGCGACGGCCAACTGTAACGCAATACGTATTATGTTCCCCCCCTTAAGAGACACTCGTCCACGGCCAGAGAGCCCCGACGCGGCTTTAATTTCAGGGGAAAAAGGAAAGTCGCGGGTGAAAGTGGCTTGGCCTACCTCGGCTGCAAAATCATAATTTGCCGCGTTTATGATGATAACGCGAGACAAGATCCAAGGTCCCAATACGGCCCAATGTACGTTAAATGGGGGCAAGCAATGTTCTCGGACTACGAAACGTCCAAAGAAACTAAAACAACGTCTCACTGAACTCGAGCTCATAAAGGAAGCGAGAAGGAGCGCAGTTATCCATCGAGAGAGCGTGGGAGGGTGGGGCGGGGGGGAGAGAGTCAACTCTTGCGGTGTTTGGATCGGGTGGGAGGGATATTCGCCCCGGAAAGTTGGGCCGTTCTGTCTCTCCTGGCCGTATAGTGACGGCCATCGGAAATGAAAAAATAAGTGGCACGACGGATTTTGCCGAGGGGCAAGTGCAGCTTTGTGGACTTGATCGCCGCGGCTTCTTTGCCTGGTAGACTGTGCACGTGGACACGTGCGAGGTGAGGAGGAGCGAGAGTTTGCCGAATATTGGGTTGTCGCAGGTCGTGGGTTTCGGTGGGCTTTGGTATGGTCGATTGGTCGGTGTTGGAGGGTGGAAAGGGGCAGCGGAGGTTATTTAAAAGTTGGGAGAAGGCAGTTTGGAGAGTTGTTGGTGGGGTCGATTAGGAGGATGGAGCTGGTGGGTGAGCGATGGGTCGATTGCATGGCAATAATAATGGCGTGGGCGGCGAGGAGTGGTTGGGTGGGGGAGGCTTAAAAATCTTATCGCTGGAAGGCTTGATTGCGGCGCAGCCCAAGTTCAAAGCGAGTTTTCGGTCTGCTCGTAACAGCGATCGTCGGGGCTTATCGGTGCAGCGGCATCGTAGCCTCAGTCGAGGTAGAGAAGCCCGGGCCACGCGACTTGCTCCCCCACTTGTCGAGTGTTTCGTTTCCTATTAATGCAGCCAGAACGGCGGCTGGGCTCGGGGATGGCGATTACGGTGTCGAGCACGAGCTGCGGACGCACACTGCGCGTGTGAGAGATAGAGAGAGAGAGAGAGAGAGATAGACCGTCGAGAGCTTGTGGTAGGAGGTTGTTGTGGCGTGTTCTTACAACGTCGAACGCACCTTATCAGATTGAAGTGACGCGCAACTTAACCAGGGCCTTCGGTATTATCGTGAACAGCCCTCCGTTGACTGTGGCCTGTATAACCAGGCAAGACCAAGGGTTAAGTAGCCTCGGCTGTGCGCGAATTGAGTTTAACCCGCGGTCATGGCGGAATAAAGTACTGGCTTTATCAGCTTCTTTCATTTGTGCGTCGATAGAGGCAGTGGGCTGACGTGTCCGTGGCGCGTTTCTATGTTTGGTCGAAAAGTTTCGACGGTTACGGCCATCGGGTGGCTCTGCAAGGCCAATGTGCGAGCGCAGTTGTGCCTGTTGGGTTGGAGGGTGATGCGAGGGTGGGGTTAACGGGGTTTCATTGGCGAGGGTAGTTGCATAATTCCCGATCGAGGTGTGTGAAAATGTTGGCACTTGTGCGTCGTCGCTACGATGCCGTCGAATGCCATTATTGTTATGTGTTTGTGTAGCCGCGAGGGTGTGTTGGCTCTGTCACTGTCGGTTTAACTCACACCGAGGCACTCGCGCCGAACCTCGCTGCACATTAAGTTGCGAGATGTTGTCCTAGTTTCGTTACATAAGATGTATTTTGTTTTGCTGGACCATTGATGTGCCACCCCCTCCCCCCCCCAAGTCGCCCCATAATAATAGTTTTAAAGATTGAGAATTTTGGCGAGTAGGAGGGAGGCATTAGGAATCTTTGGCTCTTTTAATCTTTAAATTAGTGTAAGCCTCGCACCTCGTACTACTTGTCTGTGTGTATTCACGATTCATTGGAAGCCCCGAGTGAGCCTCCGATTTATTTATCTTCTCTCTTATATCCACTTGGTATTCATTATACGTGCTGCAAGTGCCCATACTTTTATTTGTTGGACCACGCCTCGCGAAATCTAATTTCATAATGTCGGTCTAATTTATTCTAGTCAACTCTTTATTTCGTCCCTTATTTCGTCGCTGAGAGTAGCGATTCGTGAAAAGCAATCCACCACTCGTTATTGAAAAGATAAACAATAGAAAAACACAAAGACTAAAAGTTGTATTTTGTGTTTTAATATATATTGGGCAGAGATTTAGAAGAAATGAAACTTGAAGAATCATTGCAAGAAACATTGCGCAAAGCATCCTTTGCTTCTTTCAAAGCATCACCGCCGAGATTTCGACTCGAGTTCTCTTCTCCATCCCATACTATGACAGAGACAGACAAAGTACGTTTAAACACTTGATGATGAAAATATAACGAAACATGAGAATTAATACTGAATAGCAAATGCATCTCTTTCTCCTGAAAATGCACTCGGGCTAATTCCCAAAAACCCTGAAAATTTTATTGAACATGGAATTCGGCTCACGCGTCCTTTTACTTATCCCCCGACTTTCCTTGAGCAATAACCAACTGTCGCCAACCTTTCCTCGCCCTTCAATCTCAATTGCCTCCTCCCATTGCCTTTCCGATTACATTTATCCCACCATCATATTCAAATAAAGTATTTATTCTCTTTGGACGGTGGACAGTCCCATCGGGATTCCCTAAACCTGCTACTCAATTTCATTTCCTCGACCTAAACAATTCCTCGTTAACCAGCTCTACCTCACCACTCTATCCCTCCTCCCATACCCTCATTTCATTACGTCGCCCAGTAAAATTGACTATTCCCGTGCAATAAAGTTGCTCTCTGGCCAAGCAACTGTAAACTCCCAGAGCTTACACGCGGCTAACGGCGAGTTATCTCCCAAAGTAAAATTCCTTCTCACTCTTTTCTATCTTTTCTATCAAACTTTTCTATCCCAACAATACTTAATGCCACAAGCCCCAGTCCCCCCCATTTTTCCCACTCGAGCCGTTTAAATGCCAAGAGCTGGCCTTCCCCGCCCCACCACATCGCCTCCAACGATTGTCCCACTAGCCAACTCTCCATCCGCAATCGCATCTTGTCCGAGCAACTCGTAAGCGCAAATCGACCAACGCCACCGGCCCGCCCGCTCCGTCGATAATACAGAGGACTCGCGTACCGGCAGCTTGCCCTACTCGCCCCCGCACCCCCCACACTCCACGCATTCCTCGAGCAATCGGGTAACTGTCCAAAGATGAGCAGTTGCGTACGAGTGCGAGAGCGTGCATGTGCGCGTGACGAAATTGCATGCGTGGAGAGGAGAGGCAATATAATTTGTATTAATAATAGCGGCCTCGAGTTTACATAGCAATGCGCCTCTGAGCCTTGAATATATATTCACGTAGTGTCAATTACTCGATTAATAATTACTCGCCACCCCCGCCCCCGCTATGCATGGAGTGTGCGCAGATCGTTGGCTATGGTAATGAATAATTACGAAGCAAAAAAGTATTTAGGCCTACGGATTAGCAGACTTTTTGATAGATTTTGCAGTGCCCAGTCCGAATTACCAAACTCTGAATTGCCATAAGCCATGGCGCAATTGTCCGCAGAAGCCGCTCTTATGCCATTCAAGGAGGTGCCGAACCCCCGTCAATTATCCAAATTCCTCCCACAGCCAGGTAATGGAAAAAAAACACACTGCCGTTAAATCCAGTGTGGCTCTCAACTTAAAAACTATTCTTGTTTATCGGAGAAAATCGTAAAGCGAATCGAGAGTTCAATTGCCAGGACTAACATTAAGTTTGGGTTAGAGAGTCCTTGGCCACTTAACAACATATTCTCTCCATTCGCTGAACCGAAGAATATATATATATCTCGCCGCCCTCGTCCCCCTCACCACCACCACCACCCCCGTCCCTACTCCAGAAACTTCCAAACTAATCCGCATAGATATGAAATTAACTTGTCGTTCTCACTTGGGCATTCATTATCTCAAGCGTTGCGTAACGAGTCATTTTTACTTTACGCTCACCTGCTCACTCTCCCTGCCCAAATTCAATATCGACGACACTAATCTCTTTATTTCAATCAGACCGGCCTCTGCTTCCCCAACAATTTCTTACTCGACTACCATCGTTGCCCGAGCGAGACACGACGACCATCTCCATTGCCTCATCTCGACTCCCGATAGCCGACTTTGTCATTCAAATTCTCACCCTCGCCAATTAACATCACCGCTCACTTTTCTATTTGCTCGCCCCCATCACAATGCCAACAGCCCTCCCACTCTCTGCCACTCTCTTCGCCATAACCGCACACGCACGCTTCTTGGGCCCAGCATCGGCCCTCCCCACAAACCCACCGACAATCAACAATGATTATCAAACCGATTCACCGAGGCTCTTTCTCTGCAATTCACAAAATAAATAAGCACGAGTCTCGAGAGCAGCCAAGGAACGTTCGGTAAGGCCCATTCGCCTCAAATACGTTTCATTGACGCAAGCAAAAGCCTTGGAAAATTACAAGTCAGAGGCCAAAGTGTCGGAGGCATAAATTGAAAAGAGCAGGCCGTTATTTTTTCCGCCTCCCCTACTGTGCGTCATGGCATCGCGTCACGGTACTCCTACCCCTTTCCCTCCCGCCGTCATCGTGCATTTGCCGCTTCGCTCCCTCGCCCTCTCCCTCTCTCTCTCTCTCTGTCTCGTGCGGGCTCGAGTCATCGATGCAACGCCAGCCAGCCGCCACCACCACCACGACTACCACCACGACTACCACCACGACTACGACGACGACTACGACGACAACGACGACGACGACGTCGACGACGACAACCAACACCACCAGCAACACCCCCGGCGCCGCCGCCACCCCCGACCCCACCACCACCGCAGCCGGCGCTGCCGCCATCGTCTACTGCTACTGCGCTTCGCCTGCGCAGCCAAAGGGGTTGCCGACCGTCACCGGCTCGCACCTTCCACGCCTCCACCCCTTGGCCACGAAGCGCGCACTTGATGTGTCGCTCGTCGGTGAATGTCAATGACTCGGATGACTTTGCGAGTATTCGCGAGAAAGCGTCTGCCGCCAGTAGACTGCACACCGGCAGACTCGGTCTTTTCGCACCGAAAAATCGATCCAAAGCCCCCTCTCTGCCTCTCTCTCTCTCTCTCTCTCGTCAACCGTCGCCGTGTCGCTCTCCTTTGAAGACCTCTCGCAGACTATAGATGTCTTTTATTAAAAGCTCGAGATGGAGCGAATAGGAGCGAATAGGCGCGATGGCTGGGGAGTTGGTGAGCTAGTTTGCCTTCGGTTATCGGACGATTCATTGCTGCGCGGGAAGATTGGAATTTCAGCGCCTGTGTGCGTCGGGGAGGAATGTACGTGTGTTACGTAAGGTTAAGCCGAGGGCAGGTATTGGGTGGATTAATTTATTGAATTGTCGGGGGCCTTTGTAGGTCGGGGTGAATGGAGGGCGAATATTCGAATGACTGTTTACGTATTTTTTTCAGTAAGGATGGTTGGGCTTTAAAGGCGAAATTGCGCGAATGCAGATGCAGATGATGTTGAATTTGAGGATGAGCAACGGTGCCAAGAGCCAACAGAGAGGGAGGAAAAATATAATAAGATAGGGAGTGTAAGTAATATAGGGGCAAGGGACGGGGGGTGGGTGGGGGGTGTAAGGTGAGAGAAAATAATGTCATTTATATTGGCATTTTAGATATAGTTTTCGAGTTTCGACGATCGGAGCTGAGAGCGCAGGGCGTCGAATGTAAATACTGTACATACATGCGCGTACTGGCATATTGACAAAAATTGTAAAATGTCTGAAATTTCATGTCGCCAACAACTATTGGTAAGCCGTTGAACAAGTGACAACTAAAATAGTGAAATAAGATAGATTAGGGCGAATTGGCAGGGTAAGGTGAGGCGTTGAGATGGGGAATAAAGTGTTAAGGATGGATTTTCATTAATTCGGAAAATTGCTTAAAGGGGCTTTTCGTATTTATCAAAAATGCATTATTGGCGTAGAAAAATGTGACGGTCCGTCAGAGCCCGAGAGAGAACATCAGCGGCTCCAATGAAGCAACATTAACGACTGTTAAATTGAAAATGCTTTATGCATTTGACTTTCTATACAATGCATTTCTCTCCTGCAATTATTGACAATCATTGACTTTGGCCGGAGAATTAATTCTTTTAGTTGAACAATTGACTAATGTGAGATTCAATTAATAAAATACCTTATCCTTATGAGGCCGTTCTGTTAGCGACAGAAAGGCGTTGGAAACATTGAATTCGACTGTTCTTACTCACCTGCAAAAGAAAATATTTAAATTATGTACATTTACATAATGAAATTGTAAATCAACTTAATAATAATAATTACGTGCGCTTGTTTCTGCGTGTTTCTCTAGTGTGTGTGTGTGGGTGGGTGTGTGCGTGCGTGCGTGTGTGCACGCGTGCGTGTGGGCGTAAGCAAATTCCTTAGTCATTGATGGCAATATTTTTCATCTTTCGTTTAGGGAAGAGGAAGTCGAGAATGTCACAATCCACCGTTACAGGTAAGCCAAACATTATTTAGCATCGCTGATAAGCGCCCCGACAGATAATTGCATTACCCAAATTAATGAATTGCTCTTCCAGTAGACTGCAGCCGGCGTACTTATTAATCAATCGTTGGAGATGTTCGGGAAAAAGAGAGACGGATAGGCAAAACGGACAATGCACTTCTTCTTCCATGGGGATTAGAGGAGATTCGAGATAAAACGATGCAAATATAGTTGGAGTTTACTCGTGTAGCAAGTCTACTTTGTCGTTAATTAATTTTCGCGAGAAAAGGAATTCAAGACATTTTCAACGATTTCCCGGGCACTTGTGAATTTTGTTACGAACAAGTGCAACAACTTTCATAATTAAGCAGCAAAGAAAACTTCGGTCCGGCCGCGAATCCTTGAACAACTCAATGAGTCCTTGGAAAATTTCTCCGCGTAGCTTGACTCTAATTTTCATTTTCCTCCTCTCCCTCTCTCCTTCCCGCTCAAGTCCCCCGACACTCGGATTAGTTATACAATAACTCCGAAATTGGAGAACACGCACGTCTACCTGGAATTTAATTACTCAACCCCCGACCATTACACCCGTGCATTCGTAGCGCTGTCTCTCTTCCTCTATACCAACCGGGTACGAATATTGCAGCCATAACACACATCACCAGTGTAAAATACCCCCTCCCCCCCCACAGCCTCCTCACCATTACTTTTCATTCTCATAATCATTCCCAATCCTATTCCCAATTCCACTCCCACGACCTGCCGATAATTACAGCTCCGTAAACGCGCATTTACAACCGGCCATTACAACGTGAAATACAATAATTCCGACATTCCCCGGCAAGCACCATTTCCTTATCAAAGCCCCAAGTCGAGAAACAATTACCTAAACGGAAATGACGACTCCCGACAATGAAGCGCACAATTATTCTCCTACCAAAACACCTGCCACAACAGAGAGAAAGAAATCCGTCCATCCAATCCCCACACTTTTTTATAATACCATTTCGATTTAATTGCTCGACCGTTAAATCGCCCCCGGACATCACTATAACCCAAAGCACCACTTGGCTTCTTGCACAATGTCACCTATTCCACGGTTTTACGCCTTGGTTATTCCACGCCTTAACCTGCCACAATGCCATTAACCAGCAGCATCACCTGCTTATTAGCAATGGGTTTATCTATTGGCTCGGTGGATCGCCTCATCCACCTCTCGAATCGAGCACCCAAAGCCCGATCTCTTGCCACACTACTCGGTTGACCTTTGCTCGAGAAATTGTGCCGCCTTATTGGATTCACCTGATTGCGTCCGAATGTTGACACATGTCTCTAATTCCTTGGGGATTGTCCCTTGAGAGTTTGAGCTCTTTATCGGGACGAGGTAATGATCTTGGGGATAATTTGTGCTCGAGGCACTGCCAGCTGGCCGTTCACCTAGCGCAACTTCATTAACGCCGCTTTGTTTAAAAGGGAAAGAAATATGCTCAGTGGCCCCCTCCCCCGCTATACCCTTGGCACCAACCCAACTCCTTAAACTGCAGACTAAAGGGAAAAACAAAGAAGAATCCAACCATAAAGCAATCGGTCTGGATAAAGTTGAAAACGGCCATAATTGACCGGAGATACCGACCCTAATGACATTTCTACTCTCTCTCTCTCTCTCTGCTAACTTGAATTCTCGACAATCTTGTTTAAATCGCACTTTAGCCGCTTCGCCCCCCAAAAAACAATCCCATAATATCCGATTAGCGCATCCTCATGGCCCAACACTACCCAGCACCACACGCGCACACACACACGCATGCGAACAGAGGATGCGTCGACACTGACAAACAACGGACATTTCAAACCCAAATGCATTGCTTCATTAGATCGGCTTCATTAGAAGGAATTTACTTGCCACTGTTCCCCCCTCCCCCCCGATAGACAAGGCAATGCATGTGCTTTCCTACATCTGCCCCCATCTACAGCGGCCCGAAGAATTATTCTTGCGACAATTTTCGAAAAGCCCTCGAAGGGCATTTCCCAGCAAAGATAATTCTGAAATGACATCTCTGAAGCGCCCGGGAAATAACGAGTCGAGAGCGTAACTAGGCTGGCAGTAAATTTCCCCTGGATTTTAAACGATACGCTGGCGTGCCCACACTTACACCCACACACCCACCCACACACAGGAAGTGAGAGAGAGGCGCGACCAAATGCAATATCCTCCCGATTTCCGAATGCCGTAGGTCCCTGTCGCTCGGCCACTACATACACGTTACAGACATTAGGATGCACGAGCACATTGAGTTATATGCCGGGTATATCCCGGTTATGAAATAACCATAGGGACGAAACTTGATAATGCATTGACTTTTCGAGTCGCTGTTACGAGCGGCTGCGGAATGCGGGAGGAGGAGCCCCTCACTCTCCTCTATTTACGGAAAACTTTTCCACTAGCCCTCTCGAATACTGTCCCGAGATTTTCCACCTTACGGCCGTTTATTTTAGCAGACGTTTTATATTCGGGCCTCCTCGCCCCTCCAACTGCACCAGGAGTTATTACTGTGGCTTTGGATGGTTAACGCCCGATTATTACATTACCGCGATGTAATTTGCAATGAAACTTGTGGGAAACATGAAATTCCTTGCCGACTCCTGGCAACTCGATGATAGCTGCAACTTCCGATGATAAACTCACTCTTGGCGTGCCAATTGAATGGCTCGATTTATTTACACTTGGCCCTGACTCTTTACAAAGTAGCCTAATAATCATCGGTGTAAAAAGTATTAACTTTAAGCAAGTTTAGTTTTCTAGCGACTTTCTCATATGATTGAGGAGAAATTGAGGTGTAAGCTGTAGCTATTAATTTCGACGCTTTTCTTTTACATTTCGCCTATATATTTGGGGATAAAAATCAATGCCACAATACCTACTGATAAAGCAAAGGCGAACGTTATCGCAATAAAAGCCCCGAGTATGTCATAAGAATACAAATTCTAAAATCAGTTTACCCACTTGCCGATAAATCTGCCGCCTCCAATTGCAAGCACCAACACTAATAGACGCAATTAAATTATCTTTCGTGCACATTTGAAAAAGTGGCGCCTGGCCTTTTCACAGCCCCGAAACGCCCTGATCTTTCATCTCCGTCAAAGCCTAATGAAGCTTGCCTCGACATTACACTACTCTGTGTTGTGCAATTGCATAAAGCGCCCAAAGCCATCCCCCCCCCCCCACTTATCCTTCCCACATTCAATATAGGACTTGAAGCTCTTCTTTTGTCTCGCCCGAGCTTTAAAACAAGCTCGGGCTGCTTTCTCCAGGACTCGCATCCCCCTCCGCCCCCCGCCCCCAACTCCACACACTCCACTCCACACACACACCACCGCACATGTTGGGAGTGAGGCTGAGACGATTTAATTTAATTGTTGGCCGTGGAAAGCACGAGATCGTGTATTCTGATTATTTGCGCCTCTCTGCATTTGTGCTGCCGACATTGTAAAGCTGCGGCAACATTTTTCCAAGAGAACGTCTAGAACTCGGATGGAAGTAGCATTTCAACGTCAAATCACCCGATCACTACAACAAATTGTTTCTTTCGGAAATCCGTGCAACGAATCGATCTTTATAAATAAACATATTGTAGGTTGGAAGATTGCTGTAATTATAATTGCCAGAAGGTTCTAATGCACTCTGCCGGAGTGTGTGAACGTGCGTGAGAAAAGTTTTGGATCACGCTCCCTTCACCTAAATCAAATTCAAGGAAATAATTTGTCGACATACTCTTTAGTGCATTCAATTAGTGGATTCAAGAATCGGTTGAATGGAGGAACATTCAACTAATCCTATTACAATTATTACATCCACATTCTTCAACACCGGGGGGTGCATATACTTGAAGCAGGTCGATTCGGATAAAATGAGCCCACGAAACCTAAACAAACGCTGCGTATGAATCGTTTGTGACTAAAACATTTATGACCAACTGCACACGCAAAACAATTTGCAACGTGAACGTTTGGCTTACAGCGCGGCAATTAAGACGAGGAGAGGAGCTTCGGCAACCCCAATAATAAGAGTAAAAGATGGGGATCGAGTAACAGTTAATAAAAAGCCCAACTAAAGTTTTGACCTCTATACTATAATTCACTGGACCCACTTTTTTTCAATGGAAGGCAAAACATTCGCGTAAATACCCCATCGCACTCTTGCCTACTCTGCCGAGATCATTATTCGCCACTCGAAACGATCATCAATCCTCTGCACAGGGCACAGCAGGCAATTTTACGCAGACATTTCAGAAGCCCAATCGAAGCAAACGCAAACGTCATACGCCAAACCACCAAGAGAGGAGACTCGAGTCCGCGAAGCATCACCGAGAGGAGCCAAAGGAAGCCAGACCATCGGACGGCAAATCAGCAAAGCACGCGAAACTGGGATTACACTTTGCCACTACTAGCCGTCTTACCAACACATACTTCGACAAAAGCCCCAGCATCGCCGGACCCGACAGTAAGAAGCTCCGAATAAATGGCCAGTCGATGCGCGTTAACCGGCGCTCACGGAATTCTCGCCGAGCCAACCTCGCTCCCTCGACCTTGACTCCTCTTACAGTGCAAATTGTCCAATGTCTCAAATAATAATACGATAGGAATTTAGGGGGGGGGGGGTGATGAGCCAGGTCACGGGCACAGCACAAGCGCATTCTCTTATTGCGCTCAACAGTCGGCCTTATTATCAATTACCAACGAGTTTTCCCCATCAATGGCCGAGAGCTGACGGGGATTTTATTTCCCCGTCCAAGACATTTTCCCTCGGATTAAGACATCGGATTATGCAAAGAAACTATGCGGATATCGCGCCTCAACTCCAATGAGCAGCGAGACCAGCAACGGCCGAGGGCATGGCAAGCGTGGGAGGCCCATTTGGAATATTAAACCCAAAAGTGGGATATTAAACGTGGAGTGGGGTTGTCGTTGAAGCAGCCCACTGATTGGTATAAGAGTGCACCTCTTCCTTGAAAAGCTGATTGAGAGGAGGGAGGACGTGGCGGGTTGAGATAATCATGAGATACAGAGTAAGTAATGTAGGCTTGAGGTGACTGATGTGCTCGCATTTTCATTGTATGACATTGAAGAGACTCTTCCATTGCAGGACATAAAGATGCGCGGTGGGGTGAGAGGGAGCTAAAGTGGACATTGAGATTGGATTTCCTTATTGTCGTGCGAAACAATGGCGCAACAACAATCCAACCAAAGTTCTTCCCTTTCAATGTCTTGTCCTTGCTGTTTTTCACTATGAAAATTGTCTGCAAGTGTGCGAGTGCGCCTCGGCTCCAACGTAACGTGGCCGGTGCTTGGCAACGGGCGCCGTATGCCTCGACTCAAAGCCCAAAGCCCAGCAACGGGATTTGGGAATTAAAGGCTGTGCAGACTGACGTAGCGGGAACAAGGGGAGGAAGCCCAAGTGTTGGTCTCCCCGTTGGAACGAGATGGCGAATATTCAGGAATGCAGGCGGGATTCTCACCCCCCCCCCCCCATGACATCGATTACATTCGCCCCGAACGCTTAGGCTGCTTCCGCGGGCTAAAAGCTGCCTACTGTGCGACAAGGACGGCCGGGAGTCCTTGGTGAGCGGGGGTGAGGGGGGGAGGGGGATGAAAGAGCGAATGGCGTATTGACGATCGATCGTCCCAGCTCTGCGAGAGCGAGTGGGCGATTCGTCTTCCTCTTGTGCTTTGCGGATTCTCCGATGATTTTATTGATGTAGGCGCAGTGAAAGGCTTCATCACGGTCAGATTAACGGAAGTGGACCGAGCGGCAAATGCCAAGGAAAGTTGCCCTTGGAATGGCATCTCCGCTCGTGGGTTTAGGCTCGTTCGTTCGTTGGGGCCTCCGGGGAAGCTGCGTGGGAGTGGCGGGGTGGGGGCGGGTGGAGGGATTAGCGCGAAATCAAAGAGATGGAGGCGGTGTGAATGTGGATGAGGCGGTCGTCGTGACCTTTAGCCAATTTATTAAAAAAAGGCGAGTTAAAAACAGCGTGCATTATGAATATGAAAAAAAAGAAAACTTTTATACGGCGCTATTGGGATTGGGAGCGACTGGTGGGGGACTTGACAGTTATAAAGTTATACTGTAAACGCTCGCGCCATCAACTCCGCGTAAAACCTGACAAATAAAGAATTTTATACTCTGCGTATGAAAGGAGGCTAATACTGGCCCGAGTCCCGTCGGCGAAAATCCGACATAAAAGTCGAGCCCGCTCGCCCAGCGGCCGATATGCCAATGTTCATGGCTGCTTAAAGGCCAACGACGGCCATCGCTGCTAATAAATGCCATCCAGCGATATATATATATCTTATGAGGAGAGAGAGGGAGGAGGAGGCAAGTCGTCGGCGGGGGCACTTTATGTAGATTGTTAACAATGCGAGTCCGTATTATGACGGGCGGGCGTTAAAGCCCCGTCCGCCCACCCCCCGCCTCCCCCGCCGCCTCCGCCACAGCCGCCGCAGCAGCCGCGCGACCCACGAATCGCGCGCTCGCGTCGTTGAATCTTGGATATTGACATTTCCCGATGCTTAAGATGCCCGCTCGTTGTATTATCGATCTTGGCTTTACAGCCTTTACGGCCCCCCTGTATAGCAGCGTGTGATCTTGGTTGTCGACATTTTTCCACGAGCGCATTATTACGCTATGAGCGATAAACAAAGCGCGTCCTCGGCTGTAAAGCGAAACTGCGCGGCCGACGTCATTCGAACTTTATGGCGAATTTATGGATTTGCGCGAACGACATATTTTATTGTGGAGCGCTTCAAGCTTGCCTCGTGAATTTAGAAGCGAGAGTAAGCAGAGCTCGACATTTTGACATTGCTGGACAGTGTACGCCCCCCCCCCAACAATATCACAAATCGTGCCTCGCGCGATTATGGCCTGGCAATTGTCGCGGCCGTTGTTTTTGTTGGCCACGATAGTCGCTCCGAGAGAGAGCGAATGTGCGCCAGGGAACATTGAGCGGTGCCGGGCTCGTCCGACTTGACGCCAAAGTAAATGACAATTGAGAAGCGGGCCCTGTAAATAGCCGTAAGGCACTCTCTCCCTCCTCGCTTCCCTCTAATAAAGGATGAAGCTACTTGGTTGGCCAACTCTGCCAAACAAATTCTTCCCGGCGAGAGGCAATTGTCATGGGGCCCCCTGCTTAACTCGGCGCAGCCTCTTTAATCTCCGGGATGTGCGTTGTTGGGCAAGTGGAGTAGCCATTGAATGCCATTCGAGGGATTCTCGCTGAGCATTATGGAGGAGGGAATGGTATGGGGGTGGAGGAGGAGTGGAGCGGCGAAACTTTGCTGGGATATAGATGTCGAGTAATACCGACGCGGCTGCCAATGTTAATTAATATCAGCTTATGAATAGAGGATTAAAGGGAAAATAAGGAGATTGGCAGGTCACGGGAGTGGAGAAACTGCGCAGAAATTAATGGAATTAATCGCCTTGGCCGTAAGAAGCTACTGTCTCGTCGGAGCCCAAGCGCGCGCTGTAGTGCGCGTGCGCGTGCGTGTGCCCTAAAATTTGCAAAGAGTAAGGTGGAATTGATCTTAGCATGTGGAGGTGAGCTAATTAGCGGCATGATAACGAGGCAGTGATGGGGAGATTTAGTGGTTTATTGAAAGGAGGCTCGTGTTGATTAATTTCATAGCAATGGTAAGGTGTGAAAAGTATCATTTGTCATTCGTTGGCGGAAGCGGCAAACGGCAATCACTGTAAGTCGTTGCAGCCGAATTATTGATAATTGTCTGCTCGACGTCATTTTTATTGTACATTTTGCGCTTTAAATGTTGCGAGTAATGGCCGAGTTGAAAGGGAACCGAGTTTGAGTATAATGAGATATTCCATCTGATTTGGGCGTAGGAAAACGGGAGACGCAATAACATTACTCGCTCATTGTATCTGTGTGTATATTAATATATAAGCATCTCTATCTGTGCATTTGGAGGCGCAAGATGAGCGCGTTTTATCATTCGTTCGTGAATATTACGGCACTGCGCGTGTCTTTTACTTGGGACTTCATTTACATGCAAACGTTATGTATTTGGCGCTTACTATCAATTCATGGGATCATACGTGCACACGTAAACAAGAGTGCATGGGGGTCCCGTAAGCGCACACACGTGCACTCATACCGATTCCTTTCAATTACCGGCAACGATAATTCACGCCAAACGCGCAGGCACGCTCACGCGCCACGAAAACGCACATGCGCGCGCGCATAAAATATTATTACGTCGTAAAATAAAATCCGTATCATCCTTAAAATATTTTTAAAAACTCAAGAAACTCCATATCTTACACTCCTCCCCCTCGTCTTTACGATCGCTCGCACCCCACCCCTCCACCCCCCGTGACAGCCCTAAACACCATAAACGTCAACTTGCTTATTAAAACTAACGGGAGCTCGCGACTCTTTTGGGCGAAAGTCATTTTTTCCGGCGGATCAGGATGGTCGTAAAAAAGGATTGGAAAGGACTGGGAGCCCTTGCTGGCAAGGATAAAGTAACTCTACACTCTACACTCGAACAATATTTGCCAACGATCTTTTATTCCAGAGATTGCCAAATTATTACTTTGGGGAGGGGCGGGTGGGGTGTGATGAGTCTGCCTGAGCCCATAATGCCCCAAACACCTGAACGGCACAAAATGAAACATATATTTATCATCCTTTTTTTTCTTCAGGAGGCGGACTGCCAATTAAAATGTGCCATTTAAAAATGCGCATTGGACTAGCCGAAGCGAGTGCAAGTTCACCCGACCGAGAGTGCGTGGGTGGCAATGTGGGCCGAGTCGGGTCGAGCAAGAGACTTGCACTGATTTTCACCAATGATGTTCAATTAAATTGGAGCCAAGGATCGTACGCATGACATTCCAAATGAGAGCAAACGAGCTATTTATTGTCCTCGATTCCTTGGCTGCGCTAGTGCTGCCAAATGCAGGGTGAGAGAGGCCGACGACGGCGGTTGGGGGAGGAGTGTGTGTGTGTGTGTGGGTGGGGGTGTGGGCGGTAATTTCGCGCACAGGGTAAGAAGCGGCGTTAATGAACTTTTGCAACTTGGCGTTTTATAAGGAGAAATAAAGATGGCAGAAGCGCCGAGGAAGGCCAATTGGTGCCGGGCGACTCGTCAAGAAGAATTAACTTTGAAATTGTTTATGACTTTGGGCGCGATGGGGACGCGGATTGTTTACCATCGGACGCCATTGCATTAGGCAGAAATGCAACGTCTGGCGCTAGGAAGCCCAGTCGAGTCCACTTGGTCGCTAATTATTCCAAGGTGACAAAGAGAGAGAGAGAGAGAGAGAGAGATAAGGAGCTTCAAGTTGGGAGTAAAAGTTTGGGAGAAGGGGCAGTGGCTGGTGTTATGGGTGTGGGAGATAAATTTTTATTTGTTGTTGCGTTGACGGGAGGATGAGTTGCGGTGACGATGGGTCAGAGGAGGGAGGAAGGAGGGAGTAATAAGGGAAAGAACGCAGTGGAAATGATTGGTATGGGTTGTGAAATTTCGAGAGCTCGCGTGTGAATATGAGATATTATGCCGACTTGGAGAGAATAATTGTTTTTCTTTTTATGTTGCAGGTGTACTGGTGAGAGTAATTGATTGGGGGCAATAAACGGGAGTAATGAGTGGGCAGAGACTTTACATTGTTCCAACAATTTAATTTAATCTAACAAATCCAACAATTTCAAATTGCCAAAGAATAGAATGAAAGTGAAAGAAGGGAGACGGAGAATGAGAGAGGAGGAGGCAGCCAAAGAGCACAAAAGAACCTTTCTAGGCGTGGTCATGGCAAAGAAAAAAAAAAAAAAAAAATTACTCGATATTTCCTCCTATTTCACCGAGACTTTGAAATAAGGGATCAGAAGGTCCTTGGTCCAGGAAGCGCAAGACTCGCTCCCAGCCGAACGACGTTCTCTTCCGAAATTTACGAGATTAATCAGTGCGAACCTGTTCATATGTCCTCCTCGGCGTTGGTAATTTTTCCTTTTTTTCCTTTTTTCCTTTTCCCTCTCTGTCTTCCCTTCCCTTCCGCTAGCACAAAATGTCGGCTGGGCTTAATACTCAGCCGCTCTCATTAAGTCTAATTTTGGCCCTCGTCCCACTAGATTAACAGCGCAGAATTTCTTTGCCTAATGAGTAGAATTGTGATATTAAATCTAGCAAATAAATTGCGCTCGTAATACCCACAGTGTATTTACTATTTTTCCTCCTTCGAGTGTGGATGTTATTGTAAAAATTCTCAGCCCCGAGGGCGGCCAGGGGAGGGGGAAAATGCTTTTCTAGCCGGGCTTGTACATTTCATTATTGCGCCAAAAATTCGCACACTTGGAGGTAATATTGGAGATATGTGGTATAATACGGCCAATTTCTCCAACTGCGCGATCAATGATAAGAGAGGAGAGGAAAAATTGACGAATTACTTGTTATTGTTTGCGTGAGCGAGTTTTTTTTTTTGAAGCCAAAGCGCAATAAATCGTTATGTATTAAACACGTTTGCGTATGCTTTTTGCTTATTGTTGGTGGGCTTAGCGGATGGCATTAGGAAGGCGAGAGTGAAAAAATTAATTGTGGCCCCGGATGCGCGAAGAGATAAAATTAGAGATAAAATTGTATTTTAAAATTGTAAAATTGTAATTTGGACACATATCGTTTGTGGCCTTGAGTGAACAAAAGCGGAGTGCAACAATGCCAATTAACAGGCGAAAAGTACGAAGAAGAAGCGCACATTACTTGAGAATGCGTTGACGCTGCAAACAATGTCGCCTAAATTGTTGTTTAATCTGCAAAAGTTTTAATTTAATGCCTGAAACATTTCATATCCCGGGATTATAAAAGCGCATCTGAATTTTGAAAATGTCACGGCGCTAAGAATATTTTACACGCAAAACTTATTCGGATGCGAGAGTGGCGACAATCTCGGGCTCTCCCGTTAAATAATCTGGATAAACACTTTTCAACGAAATATTTATTATCGGCGAATTAGCGAATGCCAGCGGACACGAACGGCCAAGAATAAAAGTAATTAGCAGCTTCAATGAAATTTATTCTTCAATGAAATTCCACACTGCACATGCGCACGTAGCTCTAATACTTGCATCTTACCCGGCTATTTACATTTTATTATTTAGCTTCCTTATTGATTTGCCTCTGCCGTTTTCTTCCCCTCCCCCTTATCAGGGCAGAACTCCCCCCACCACAGGCAATTCGCTTCGCCTCAACAACAACTACAAAAATAAAACACACTAACGCAACACGCCAAATATCAAAAACTCATTTCTCCACGTCGAAATAACATGGAATCTTCCCCCGGCACTTGATAATTATCGATCGCAAGACCAAGTAACTACTTTTTCTCCCCTCCCCCTCCCCAACTCCGTGCCCCAACAGGCACTAGCCGCACTCATTAGTTTTATGCATTTTTTTATGACGAATTGATTGCCCACGAGCAATTAATACTTCCTAAGCTCGCAATTATGGCGTCGAGCGAGAGACGAGGACGCACCAACGGGCCCCAACATCAGACCCAGCGAGCTCCCAGTTGGCGCCTTCCTCTCAAAATCCCACTTATATTCTCTATCGAGGCTCTCGCTCACCCAGCCAGCCCGTAATTACCACTCCGAATCGCTAATCTTCGCCTTCAAAATCCCCCAAGACTCCCCTCCCTCCCCGCACCCCCCGCGCCCCAGAAAACTACCATTAAACCTTAACCTTCCATTACCGAGATATCTTTTGCATTAGCAATTGATAATAATCAGCGATTGCCCCCTCGATATGCTAATACGGCCATCGTGAAACTTGAATTACCCGCTGCCAATAATAAGGAAATGTTATTATTTCGAGCTCGCGTAATGACGCGGAAATTACGCGACCAAGCCATTCGCAAGAAACTTTGTCACCACGGCCCATCGCCCCTTAGGCCTCTCTCTCTCTCTCTCTCTCTCAATAACAATAACTCGGATGAGTTGGATTGGTGCTCGATGACGAGTCGTGCCTCAACGGGCCTCATAACGATATCCTCATGCGGGGAAAATGCATTTCCAGCGAGACGTCGCGCACCCCCGCGAGGAAAATAGCGCAGACGCGAATCCCGTGCCCTCGGGCTCCTACGGGTCGGTGACGACGGGTGACGAGCAGCCGACGCTTATCACCGCGGAAAGTCAAATTTAAAGCGCCCGGGACAAAAGATCTCTCCCCCAGCCGCCATTTATTAATTTAGCCTCAAAGCCCGGATCGACGCTCTAAAAGACACGCGAGAGCCCGAGGATGATAATGACGAGCCGGCCTCCCTCAAAGGCGCCTAATGCCGCGAGTTTTTCCCCCGCTGCGACACCTCCCCTCGAGGAATGACCTTCGGGGAGGGCAAACCCGCCTGTCGTCGTCAGTGTCCGCTCTTACGAGGGACGCCTTTATTCGGGCTCAGCCTGTCGTAAACTGGATAGATAAGGCCGCAGCCTCGTACGGGGGAGGAGGGGGGTCGGAGGAGGAGGGGAGTGGAAATGGCGGTAAACAGTTGGTAAGCGCCAATAATATTGACACGAGAGACCCCTCGATGCCCTGCCCTGATCACGTAATATCCTCCTCCGATCCAACAACAACAACAACAACAACAACAACAACAACGACCACAGCAGCAGCAGCACCTTGGGAGCTCAAAACGAGCCAACACGAAGGATCGGCTGTTGAGGAATTTTCGATTCGCAATTTGCGAGAAAATTGTCCTCGATGGGAGTGCTGGTGGTAGGTCGAGTAGACTCGCTGGCTATTCGATAAATTTGATGAGGGGATAATGAGAGTACGGCGAGCCCAGCAGGTCCGCGAAGACTCAAGTAAGGAAAGGCCAACGAGGCACTCAAGAAACAGCGGCGATCAATACCTCGGCTGAATAATCAGATCGGCCGGAACTGTCCTCCTCCCCTCGAAGGTACGACGTTCGAGGACACGTGGCCTCCTGCATTCAAGGAGCGTCGAGGTCGGAGCGAAGCTCGACTTGCTCGCGACAGCCAACCGGAAATCCGTCGTTTGGTGCGGCTGTACGTGCGCGCGACACCGAGCTGCCGCGGCGCCGGGTTATTCATGCAGTTTCCGGCGCGAGTTACGCCTCTTGTGGATCGAGCTTCCGGGAGCTTTTCCGCGGAGGTAGGCCGACCGGGGGGAGAGAATCGTGTCTGTTGTTGGGAGCCGAGGGTCGATGGGCGGTGGAGTTTTGCGCTTCTGCAGAATGGAAATGTAGGATATTTTGGGTGACGAGATGTTGGATTAGGCAGAGTGTCAAGTGATTGATTGGCGGTTGTTTAAACAATGTGGCGCCTACAACAATGCCGTAGAAGCTGGAGGGCGGCTTTGGCTAGTTGTCGTTAAATGCCGATGATGAATGTAAAAAGATTGTAAGTGATTGCTTGTTTAGCCATTGATTATTTGTTGCCAGTTGACAATTGTCCAGCCAATTTATAATGAAATTCTATTAACGTGTCAACTGGATTACGTATGATCCTGTTGAGCATTGTCGTCTGCCCCACACACGCAAATTGCAAGATATTCCAATCGCAAGTGCCGAGGGCGTGTTTTATACATACAATTGCCCTGGACAATTGGAAATCAGCGATAACAAACAAACAAATAATACGCTTCGGAGGAGCCTCAATGAAATCAGACAGGTGGATTGGCCTGAGGAACTATGCATTTTGTAAGCTAAGAGACTCTCAGCATAAAACCTCTCTCCTCTGCATTTAAAGAGTCTACCACTGCCATCTCATTACGACCCTCGGCCCTTAAAACATTACATTAAACACGCAAAATGCATGGGCGACATTCGAGTTCATTGGCATTCGAGAGAACCGACTTTTACCGAAATTCGGCGCAACGACGCTCCCTTCGCCCCTCCCAAGCCCAAGTGCCCGCGACTTTTACAGGCAGCAAAAGCCCTAAACTGACCTGACAATAGCACCCACACCCCCGTGTAACGCGAATTTCTTCCTTGAAACCGGAAACTGCCGGATCAGCAGCAATGCCACGAGCTCGCTCACCTCCTCCCTACCTCCACGATCAAATCACAACATTTTCCGAGCTTCACGTCGCCTTCATTCCCTCTACAACAACGGCCGAGCCACTAGCTCTCTCACTCGTGTGCAAGTGTACACATTTGTAAAAGTGTAAACACCAGACGGCGAACCAGCAGAGCTGCTCACTGCCAGGCAAACCCGCAAAAGCTGCCATACTCCTCGAAAAAGAGGCCAACAGCATCCCCGGGCCCCTGCACAACGCAGCGCATAATACACGAATGTCACCATCTTCTGCACTTCCATCGATGGTTCCCCCTCCCCGGCGCGAGCCCTCCCACTTCCTCCCACATCTCGGCCAAGCAATTGCACGCAATTTCGTCTCGGGATTCCTGCGTTCGGCAAGGTGGCCTGCCCCATGCCATTCCCCAAATGACCTTGGGAGTCCCAGACGCTCGGACCTGGAGCTGGAGGTGGGAGTTTGTGCCTCCTGGCCCGTGGGGCTCCAAGCATCGCAAGCTCGTTGCAAAAGCTCGTTGGGGCTTGGGGCGGTCGTTGCGCATCGGAGGGCATTGGAGGCCAACCGGCTACACACTGCTCTTCAAGGTCGCGGCAATGCTATTGTATCGAGGGTGGGATGATGCTTGCGAGGGAAGGTGCGCGAGGAGGAGGAGGAGGAGGGGGAGAGCTAGTGGAGACCGGATGAGACGGATGATAAATATCGGTTGAGCGTGTACGTAGTTGCGTCATCTGCTTTGGAAAATAAAAAAAGGCCTTTTAAAGCCTCGGAATGGGTGTGAGTGTATGCGTGTGAAAGGAACGTCTCTCGCCACGATTGGAGAAATATATTAAATCATTGTAATGTTGGAGGTTGCGTAGGCTGGAGTCGCTTGGTCTCTCGTCGCTTAAAGTTATTAGGCTCGCAGGATGAAAAAGGAAGGAGATAGAGGGGAGGGGGGGGCTTGGGGCGATATCAGTGAATTAAGCGATCCTAACAAGCATTATAATATCATTTGGCTTTAGATCCGGGCGCGTGCGCTTAAAAGCAATTCATGTGCGCGTAAGTACGGCAAAGGACTTCTGTACTCGCGCACATCAAAACTTTTCAAGTAGCGTATTCAATGATCATTCAAAGGGTCTAAACCGCCTTGATTCCGTGCTGTTTGCCGTATTCCCGTCATCTCCAGCATCCAATGTACTCAACTAATATATACGCGTGGATGTACGGACCAAAGAGTAAGCTTTCGTAACCGGGCAACCCTCCATCAATTTATAATCTCGAGACACAAGCTACCTTGATCCCCCGAACCCACCCCACCCCACTCTATCTCTCTCTCTCTCGCGCGCGCTTCATTCCGGCTCTCTTTCTCTCGGCCGACCCTCCCTGGCGCTTTCCGCTTTCTCCTCCTCCCTCCATTCCCCAAAACTCAAGTGCCCTTGATCTAAAGAGAGAATCGTGCGATTTTGCCTCGTCTCGACAATTATAAATTCGTCCGTTTATCTCTCTCTCTCTCTCTCTCTCTCTCTCTCTCTCTCTCTCGCCCCTCCGAGCCCATCTCCCATTGAGTTTGTTGGCAGCCGATGCAAAAGGCCCACCTCGAACGAAAAGTTTACAAGTAAATTGAAATACCAAACGGGTTTCCTTTAATTTAACGACTGATTCTCTCTTATTATGTCGTCCTCGGCGCTAATCCTTAAGCAACAATCGACACTCCATTACATATCAACGTGTCCGCGATAAAGGGCAAGAAGATTAGAGAAATGGTCTCTTTGACGAGGATTTTGCAAACATTGCGATAGCTTTGTCCAGACGAAGGGATAATTTTTCATCCCTATCTTTTCAACATATTTTACAGGGGAGGTTATCGATAAGCTGCCACTGCTAAATGATAAATTCATAGGCTTCGTCAGTGAAACGCCAAAATACATTTTACGCACACGCACACGGGCATCAATTTAGCGCGCGCGTGCTCGTTGAAATAATTGCAGCACTGCCCTGCTTCTTAAAATTATTCCCTTTATTAAAGATTAACGTTTATCCTGCAAAAATATACCTCGGAATGCACAAACGTTAAATCATTCCCACCAAAGTCATACGCAATTCGCATTTCAGCCCCGTGCCAAGCTCACCCGAGCAAAAATCCAATTGCGACATTAGCTTCCATTATTATTGCAAGCGCGGCTAATAATGCTATTTGCGCAATTAATCATTTTGTCAAATTTCACAGCAGCGTTACAAGCTAGTTTTACACACTGTTATTATTATTATTATTATTAATTTAGGATACCGATGGAGCCGAGCAAAGCGCACTGCGTTGTTATGCACTTGTCAGCTTATAAATTACAAACAATCCATTTACATTGTAATAGAGTATCGGAGATGCTGCTGCAATGATTTTTATAAACATTATGCTTGAGCGAGTCGGCCGAGTACAATGGCAGGCGACACATTTCGCCTCCGCCGACCAATTCTCCGGCCTACCATGTGTCACATCCATGGCATCGCCAATTTAAAAACACACCCACACAACTCTCGCTGCAATAGTCACCTGAATGGCTGCTTGATCATTGGCCATTGATTAATTACTCCGCCAAGTATCGCACCTGCGTAACTCGAGACTCCTCTCCTCTCCTCCACGCGATACCAAACGACACTGAGATTTTCCTCCCAGCCATTAGATAAGGTCGGCAGAGCCATTAGTTTGAAAATAAAACCCCACTCGTTGCCTTCCCACAATAGCAATTATCCGCCTCTGCCTCTGCTTCCAACAAACTTTGTCCAAAGAGCGGCTCTTTCATCCCACAACCCAGCCGCCATGGAGCTGCCATTGCGGCATCCACTAGCCACGCCAAACTCCAAGGATAAACCAGTGAAAAACACATGTCCCAGGTGGGTGGGGGCGTGTCGATATTGCAATTTGTCATTGCACGTGCAAGGCTGCTTCGAGGAGTCCCGGTTGAGCTGCTCGCGCAAGCAATGGTTAAGGCGTCTCAAGGCCACGTGGGGGCGAGACGCTTATTTAGGAGGTGGAGATCTTGCCGGGACTTTTTCTGGTTGCTTTTGCTTTTTCCAAGTGATACGCATCTCGCGCAAATAGTTTCTAATTGTTCTAATCTAATAATGCATGTTAATACATATTCTTCGATTCAATGAAAGCACTAACAATAACTCTTTATACAAGATTAATAGCCTCTAAAAATACACGATGGCAAATATAAAAAGTGTGACTTTGGCTAATTCTAGAGGTAGAAATCGAATGAATGTCACAGCGTCACACTTTCCTCCACTTTCCGCCAGATTACAGGTTACGTCGCTGTCTCCGTCGCAAGCAGCTCTCGCTTTCATAACTCGGCCACATGAGCCAACTATACGTCTATCTACGTCTAGAGCAGGCGAGCTTCATTATTAATAAAATCAAGTGGGCGCATGAATTTCGCGTGTTCATTGGCCGAGTTCTTTTCGATACGAGACCGACCAAGTACCTCGAAAAGCAGCTAAAGTTACGGCTCCTCACCGATAAGACGAGCAGTCTGGCACGATAATATCAAGGATGTGAAATCGATAATATTAATTATTTGCTATTGCTGATTGAGCATGCCAATGTTTAACTAAGCAAACGCTGGCCAATTCTTATTACGAGTGTCGGGCAAAGGTAAATTAAATATCAGTGCAAGGAGCAATGTACTGATGATTCGTACCGAGGCGAAAACTAGAGAAATGCCATGGATTACGAGTCCAATTGTTAAAGATTAAAAATTGAAAAGTAATTAGCAATGACAAGCATTGCGCGTACAATATATGCCAATAATGCAATAAAATGGGTATAAATGGCATATTTACTCGTATTCACATACCAGGCTAATATTATTTGCTTAGAAATCCGTATGATAAACAACAAGCGTCGCCGTGTCATTTGACCATCGGTCTTTACGAACATAAAAGTGCGTTACAGAAAGCAGAGAACAAAAGACTCTAAAGCCAAGACGATTATTGCTAGAAAAATCGAGAAGCAAACGTCCAAGTACAATTGGGCCAGAGAGTGAAACTGCCCTCTTCCCCGCAACCCCTCCGGGTCAATGAACTGCTGCGTAAGAAGCCCATAAGAAATGAGGGGTTGGGGACCTTTTAGGGACTATTTGCGCACTATTTGACTCTGAGAGAGAGAGAGAGAGAGTAGGGTCCGAGTGAACCCTTAAAACATAGAGGTTTGTTATTCCATCTCAGCACACACTTTGCATCTATTAAGTGCTAAACACGTTTATCGAATAATTAGAAAACGCATCGGGGAGTGCATACATTGACAGCAGGTGAAATCCCCCCCCATGGGTAGGTCGTCGGAACAGGTAAGTTGAGCTCACGAGGATACCTCGACATTATTGACGCAAAAGGAGTAGGAAAAGTGCTATAACAAGCGCGCGCACCAGGAGAAAAGGGTGAGGCGGGGGTGGGGGTGGCGAGGAGGTGGGGGTACATTAATAAGTTAGCGTTGTCGAATCGATTGGGGCTCGTCTAAAAAAAACTTTTCTATTAATGACGCCTTACGACGGCACACGTCCGTCATTTTATTTGCGCCACTTACATTTGACCCAATAATTTAGCGCAATCGATCGCTTTAACGTTTGCTTAATATATTTCGCTATAAATATTAATCGTCTGACTCGATTTGCTGTCTGTTGTATTACGCATTGTACATCGTGAGAAATTTGTAAACTCCATTGCAGGCAACTCGTATTATTATATTATAAACAACTCCTTTATCGACCATTTCCACATAAATATCCAAGCATTACCATTTCTAATCGCGCCTCACATTACACGGGGACAATAAACATCTTTACGTACTACTTTAATGGCTGCAATTTCCTCGCTAACAAAGCCACGAGCTTAGTATTAATAACCCAGAATTTGTAAGACCACACGATACTCACAACAGCAATTATAATAATACAAGAAGACTATAGACTATTTGAATTGCCCCCCCCCCCCAACTCCATCAACTTGTAACTAAATCGACCAACCCTTCACTTTCCTACTTTTTCCTTATTCTCTCCCCCTCCCTCCTCTTCTCCCAATACAATTATTGCCCAAGAAATCGAAAACTACTACGGCAATTCGGCGCGTAACTCTTCATGCGCCTCCACCCCCTCCCCCCACTCTCTCCCAATCTCCCGCAAAATATCTTGGCCTTTGGTTCATCCGGGCCGCCTACTCTGCAAACACATTCGCCTCTGCGTAAGCCAACGACGTAAATATATATGAACTGCGATAGAGATCGTCGCGTCGGTGGGTCGATAGCATCTGACGCAATTGTCCGTTATTACCGAGACCAATTACTATGGGACTGGAAGAGTCCATTCTGCCTCTACCACTACTACCTTCTCTCTCTCTCTCTCTCTCCGTCCCTCGAAAAAGCGCTGCGACGACGCCGCGACGAGGTGAGCGGCGGGGAGAGCGGGGTCGGGGGGAGGAGAAAGAGCGAATACTTGACACAATGGCTTCGAATGACATGGCGTGTCAATGTGAGCCACCGCCGAGACACGACCTTCCCCTCCCATAAAGCCTTTAATCACGACTGAAATTCCATGCTCCCGTTAATACGATTCCCTTGCCGATAAAAAACTGACCACAGCTGGGGCCCCGAGTGCTTATGGCTGCGATCGGCCAAGATCGGAGTTGGAGAGGTGCTTTCCCAAGTGCTCGGCCACCAAGCTCCGCTGCTCCACCAAGACGTCTTTATGCCAATTTGCGCAGATTATACGCATGGTCGATCTGTACTTTGCTGCATTTGTCGCTTGGTCCAGCCAACGGGCACCAGCATCCCTTAAAACGCTGAGGCGATGTCCGGAAGTGACGAAAGTCCACTCGCATACCAAAATGCGTATTATTTCAGGGGCTTTGAGGAAGCGGATGGCGCAATTGCAGTGGAGCGGCTGCGATAACAAGTGCCACGAACTTGGGCTTCGCGTTACAATCGGCACAATGCTCATTGGCATTATATTCGCGGGTGTTGATGAGATGTCGGAACCGCCGCTCCAAACCACTGCCCAATGGTTCTTATGAAAATCGACGCGTTTCCATGTGCCCAGCCCCAAGTGCGCGCGGTTATGCGTATTGGGTGGGCAGAGATGTACGTGGCGGCCTATCAGAGCCCAGTGGAGTGGGCTTCTTGTCTTGTCGGGTTCGGGGTTTTTGGGGGCAGCGGGCCCAAATCTGTTTACGCAATTGGGCGAGATGGTGCGAGGAGGTATTGTTGTAGGTGTGGCGATGATTTGGCCGGTTGTTGGGCGGGGTTATTGGGGTTATTGGGGTTACTGGGGTTTAATGGGGCGGTGGAGTTGGCCGTGGTGGTTGGAAAATGGGCGATTGGTTGTATAAATGGAGGTTCGGCCGACTTTTGCGAGCAATGTGTAGTTATTGGGGGCGTTGATTGCCCCCGTTTAGCGTGCGATTCATTGGCATTGGAGTGGATTTATTCGCTACTGCTTTGCGGGAATTGGGGAATTTATTTATGCCCAATTGACGGCGGTGGAGGAAGATTTCTGCGCATATGCATTGTTATAGACATTTGCATTTTTATGAATAATCGACTGCTCGATGGGAGCGCTGGCTGGAGATTTTCATTTGCCGATTAGAAGCATCGAGTTGTCCTCTCGCGAAAGACAAAGGAGGGAGGAGGGGGAGATAAGAACGGTGGTCACGTGCACAGCCGGTGTTATCGCACGTCCAAAGCGGCATCGGTGCAGCCTCGCCCATCACGCCACCCACCCGCACGCACACACGAGCGCGCGCGTATACGGATGTGCATTGTGCGGTCGTGGTGGCCTTATGGGGAACCTCAGTTGCGGCCCTCGTTTTTCCTCCTCGCGTGATGCGGAGGGTCGGATATTCGGCTCAGGAGCGATCTGCAGCGTTGCTCGGTAATGTAAAAAAGGTCGAGGATATTGATATCGAGTGATATGACGTGCTCGCAATGGTCGATGCGGGGGCCGGGAAATAATTGCCAGGAGGTCGGTGGGAGGAGAGTGGGGTAGGTTTTGTCTTGTTTATCTGCTTCTTCTTTCGCCTTCTTCGATGGTAAATATCGTCGGAATGTGCGGACAATTGTCGATAAATAGGCATAATAATGTTGTGCGGAGCCCTGGATTTATTATGTCTGTAGGATTCTAATGAAAGTGTAAGATCGCGTTGATGCTGCCAATGAGGATGGAATTCAGGATCGGAGTGTGTGTGTGTGCGTTTCGGGGCGTCAAGCGACATTTTAGTTAGTCTTTGGGCTTGATTGCAATGACAATTGGGGTTGAAATCTTTAAAGTATGGGCAGAGAGAATAATTGTGCACATTGTATTGGCATTCTTTTCTTTATTCGTTTGCAGAATTGGAGGAAGGAAAGTTTTGACTTGCGAATCTTGGCAGGCAAGTAATTTGGCAATTGACTTGGCCACACGTATTATTACGTAAAGGCTGAAATTATTGCAATGTATGAGAATCGCGTAACTTTCACCCGATCTGCGACATGAATAGATATTAAAATGTGTGGCTTCCCGTGTGTGTGTGTGTTTATTGATATAATTGCCAGTGCTAATTCTGCCTGTGTATTTAATATTTTACAAAAATTGCGTATAAAAAAGCGCGTGTCTCGCAAAAAAAAATCTATGAGAAGACCAAATTGTTGCTTGGCCGCTCAAAACGCACAATAGACAACTGCCAAGCAACCATTAATATTATAACCAGAAATATTAACTTATAATCGGCATACTAACTCACTTTGCGCATTATCTTTAAGCGTCACGTGGTTAACAAAGTCAACAAAACACAAAGCCAATTGTATTTCCTTTCGGATCAGATCTCATGACCTGGTGTTTGGTGATATTTTTATAATTTATCATTTCGATTGCTCTCTCTCTCTCTCTCGCTGCCTACTGCATTGCCGGTGCCAGCAAACACAACAGCGAAACCTATTTGCCAAACTCATTATTCAGCAGCTTCGTTTTGTTTAAAGTGCCGTAGACACTTTAAGCGCAGCCAAGCACTTATCGTTATCACACTGCGTTAAATTTTGCTTCGACCTGTCGGCTCGTCACATCCTGCGTACGAGGAGGATGACACAAGTGTCGCGACATCCCCGTCGCCAAACCCCGTAACTTCAGCAAACTAGGTACGCCAGGAGGAGCTTTTGATGAAACGGAAACAGCCTTTGTGCCCCTGAAATCCTCAACGACTGCCCGTTCGATTCGAACCCGGCACTTCCCCCCCCCCCCGAAACATTCGAATCGCCACATATTACAATTACCGGCACTCAATGCCTTCTCAGTACTCTCCTTGCGGCTCTCCGATGCTTGGTTTTCATCGACATTTCGCACTCTTGGCATGAGTCATCGCATCCTATTGCATTCGCACTCGCCCCACTGACTGGCGCAACACGCAAAACAAATGGAGTTGCTCGTCGAGCCTCGGGGACCTGCGACATTTTCTTACGTTCTGATCAATAATCCTCGCAATTCGAAGGAAGCCAAAGATGCCGTCTACAATATTAATAAAAGACAACCGATGACTGGCTGCTCTCTATTAAAGCAGGCGATTGTTCCTCTGCTGTTAAACCGCGAGAGAAGCCGATTAGTGACGTCGAAGCATCAGCCACCAATACAACGAATTGTAGCGCATTTCTTGGATAAAAGGGGCCTCTCTAATCTAGACGAAAATAATCCATTTTCCTCGGTTATCGCCCCCTCGTTTCTACACAGTTGAGGAAATAAGCGAGCGAGCATTAAGCCGGCGATCCGTCATTGCGAGTGGCGAGAGGCCGATTACCCTGAAGATTGCCGAATTCCCGTGCCAGGCGAGTACATCTTGAGCTGCTTCAACGTTCAACCGGACAATTAAGCAAATTTCTCGAAATTTCTCTCCGCACCTCCGCCCGCACGGCCGACAAATTTCCCCATTCAAGACCCACCGACAGCCCACCCGAAATCTTGGCCAGCCAGCACATTATAAGGCATCGCTCGTTTTATTTTTTTTCTCCCTTATTTAGTTTTATTTGCTGCTCGATTATTATCGTTAAAACGCTACTTGGGAGCGCCGAGTTATATCTTGGTTATGATCCGGCAGACAGACTATAGCAGAGTTTCGCCTTGGCGAGGCCGCGACACCGATCGGCCCACCAACGATTTATCACTTGACGTCATAAATAATAAATAAAGCCCCGGTAATTCGCGTCGATGCTCAAACGGTTCTCGCTATATCGCGTCGAGGGTGGTGTGCAATTGTTAAAAATTCTCGTCTAGGCGAACTCGTGACTAATGAGCATAGGCAGGTAGCTCGGCTATATCGATCGGCAAACTCTGATTGGCCATCCATCTCTCGCGCACAGTCGCGCCTCTCTCTGTTTATATGCCCGTGTCACTTTGTGACACATAAATCAATCGAAGGCGTCCGAAGGCAGCCGGCAGTGTGTGTGCGTGCGCACGCGCGTCCCGTACGTGTACGCCTCACCCACCCACCGGCCCCCCTCCCACCGCCACCCCACCTCCCATCACGCCCCAGACGCGCGTTTTTTTATCGCTAAGCGACGACGAGTGAGCATCAATCACCATAACAGCAGGGCTCGCACTCGCAATAATTGCTTGTCGGCGATGGTTATCCATGTAGGCGCATCCAGTGCTCGGATTTCCGTCACTCACGTTCCTCGAAAGGAAAAAGTGAGTTGGGCCGGCGGAGCGAGGGAGAAAAATTTCTGCCGATTAATTCGGCCCCACAACGGCGCCATATGGGCGTCGATGACGATCGGAACTCTTTTAATTGCGGGATTTTTGCGTGTCTCTCGGCCTTTATTGTATTGCGCCATTGACGAGAAAGAAGTTGAGGCGGCAGAAGAAGAAGAAGCATCGGGTTGAATAAAGACAGGTATCTTTAAGGGTGAAAAGTTGAATTTACTCGAGAGAGAGAGGATGCGTGTGTGGTAGACGCACGAGAACTTGTAAGACTGCATTTAATTGCGGATACTTTGTTGTGATTACTAATCACGCATCGTTCGACCAAATTATTAATGCCAAAGTTCAATTTTTCTAATACTCTCGCTCATCACAGCTCGGCAGCTTGAATTATTATTATTGTAATATTCAGCTATCAGTGCTCCGTTGAAACGTCAGTTCAAGCATTAATCATGCAACAATGTGGATAACAACATGATTTACGGAATAATTCGTAAGATCGTATTGCTATTGGCGTAATGGAATAGAAAAGTGTTTTACAGTTATTGCGCGACTTTTGGTCAGTTGGTGTTTATCGGCGATAGGCAGTCGACTTGTTCCAGCACTTGCTTGTCCTTACCGACCCAATTCATCCAATAGACATAATAATTGAACCAATTACCTTTAGCACTGCCTCGATTGATTAAAAACTCGCAGCGTCACCTCAAAGCATCAAATGCACTTTATTTATTAGAGAGCTAAAGGAATTATTAATTGAAAGGATCGGCAGTTGCACGGCACCGAGGCATCGGCCAACATACACGAGATACGCAAAAATCTGCCTCTCTCTCTCTCCCTCTCGCTGAGATGCACGATTTTTTGGGCTTTTTTGGCCGTTGTATCTTTTCTCTTTTTTTTTTCTTTGCATTTCTTTGTTTTGTTTTGAATATTTTGTGCTTTGCGAAGAACGTAAAACGAGGACAGTGCTTTACGAGATGTCGTTACGAGCGTAGCTAAACAAATTAGACTGTAAAAGAAAAGAAAAAAAAAGGAAAAAAAAAGAAGAGTAGCCATTGTCCAAGGAGGATGAGTGGGAGGTAGTTTGAAGCCATGAATTTTTTGTTCTCTCCTCCTTCCGGTTCACTTTCTCTTTTCCTTTGTGCCATGTAGCTTGCCAGCCACTTGTTTATGCGCACTTTGTTGTCTCAGAGTACTCGAATCGGCAGAATAAAACCGCAGAATCGATCATTTATCAAGTTATGCCGAGTCTCAAGATGGGCAATAATAATAATACGACAAGGAAGGTTTATACGCGAATGTCACGACTTTTATTTGCCTGCGCGCGTCGACAGCATTTGTCCAGCAAATTTCACGCATCCTTCCGCTCTCTTTAATTACATCCTCGAGGACTAAGACATATCGAAGGTCATTTATTGGAGCCGTTTGCTCCCAACACGCATTATTGGTCTGCGATATCTTTCAACATTTTCGCCCTCTTCCTTAATTAGATCGGCCCCTCTTCTCAACAACTCTCCACTCCGTGACCCTCCAAGAGCAAAAGCGCCCCCCCCCCCTCGGTCCTTGACCCCCCAATCATTAATTTATAACAATTTACGAGACGAGGTGCGCTAATTAGCGTAAACACACAGCATTTGGCTGGGATGTTGAGGGCCTCGTTCCCCGAGCATATAATAACCTGAGCAATGCCTGGCCGCAAGTTGCTCGCGGGTTAATGCTAATCGTCGGCAGCTTAACCCGGCTAAAACCATCGCCTTCCAGGTAATTTATAGGCCGGCCTGCCAGTTATGCGCCAAGCAAAGTTTCCAATAGTAAATGCCCTCGTCGCGCACAATGGTAACGTTACGCGTGAATCATGCGCAAGCATTAAAAAAAAAAATAGAGAAAAAACTTAAAAGAATGGGGCAAAGAGCCGAGACAGACCTTCTCCTCGCCGCATAAATAATAATAAAATCTTTAGACCCCGAGCTTACACCCACCCTACTACTTCCGCCTCATTTCCAATCGTGAAAGTCTCGCGCCCCGAGCAACTTTATGCGAGCCCTGGATTATAGATCGTTTGCCTATTATTTTCGTCCCCGCATCGAGCCTCTCCATCACGATTCACAAAATGTGTCCCAACACTCGTGCACACACACACAGAGGCACCGCCGCCGCCTCCCGTCGATGTGCGCGTGCAGAAAGTGCGCGGATAGGCTGAGCTTTATACCTGACGTAAATCACGTATTAAAGTGCACGAGGTCGTTTCTAACTTAACTGTGCGTAGTTGCGAGTACGGCCTTTAACTTCAACCTTCCGCTTTATTCATATTCTAAACTTTTTATTGCTTCCTTTGTGCGTCGAAAGATTTAGCGTTTTGTGTGCCGGGGTGGGGAAGTTGTTTTTTAAATATAACCTCGGATAATAAACAATATTGATTTTGGTGTCAAGTGCGCTCAATGTGCGCGCAATAAGTCGAGAAGCGACCGATCGCAAGTAAGGGAAGCCGTGGGGAATGAAAAGTGTCGATGGGGGGATGGAAGGCGAGGGAGGAGTTTACGCCCAAGTGAGACGAGCATTGCGCCAACTGTCTCTGATGGCTAATAAATATTAGCAGGAGCCGTTTGTTGTGCAAATTGTCAAATTGAGTCATTGACTCGTACGCAATGAGCAAGCACCGCGAGATGCCAAGCGAATCAAAGTTATTCGCAGTTGGGCAATGAGATGTCGAAACACTGGGAATGCTAGTCCGAAATCATTTGAGGTCTGCGTAATTATGCATTTTAAAGATTTCCAGGCTGACTCGGAAGAGTGCCATTTTTATCAGGATCTCGTGGCTTGGAACTTGCGTATTTAGAAAGCATAATTTGCAAGAAACAAACGCAATCGCGCAAATTGGCCAAATCTTTGTATAGTTCGGGGAAGCCCGAGTCTCGGGCGTTCCAAACAGTAGAAGGAATGCCCACACGCACACGCACACACGCACGCGCGCTTACGTACGTCTGCGTATATACAGATATACTTAAGGGATGCGGGACAAGAGTCGGTCGAGGGAAGTTGCGGTGCTCCTCAAAGTAATTTATTTGCGGCCAAGACGCTAAATGCGCAAGATCAACGTTCCGCATCGCAAAAGGCGCATCTCCCCCCGTCTATTCTCCATTTCTCTTGGCGTCGCAGCCTCGCATTTCCCAAATTCACCCTCGAGACCGCCATAAAGAGCCGCGCCGCACAAGAAAATCAACCGCAGACTCTTGCCGCTGCTGCGCCTCGCCACCCCTCCTCCCTCCCGCCCTACCTTCCCTCCCTTCCGCCCACACGACGAAACGTAATCGCGGCTCTCTCATCGCCCATCACCGACTCTCCTCTCTACTCCTCTTTACGCGAGAGGCTCATTTTGTTGGGTCGGGCAGCATCTTTTGATCTCAATTGAAAGACGTTCGGGGAATTTTGTCGGTGCACCCGGGCTTGTGAGTACGTCGAGAGTCTGTTCATTTTTATCGGCGAAGCTGCTTGCTTGGCTCGGGTCAAATTTGGCAGCTCTGGGTAATAAATAAGTAAGCGCTGGAACTTGGTTCGTCCAAAGTCAGATCTTCTCGAGTCACTCCCCTGATATCACCGACTAATGGCGAGAAAATTCACGATTCGCTGTACGTGAGATCGAGCGCGTGCAGCACAAAATTAATAAGCCACTTGTTCGATAAAGCATCGAACAACCAACCGCTTCTCCTCACCCGCCACCCCCTCAAATGTTGGAGACATCGAGATTCCTATAAAAAGTCAATTAAGCTGGTGGGGAGTCTGCTGGAGTTGCCACGGCGATCCCCAAGAGTCCATAACAGTGAAATATGCTCAACGTTTAATCCCGGTTAATCCAAGTTAAATATTAACGCACGCAACCCTTGGGCCAACATTCAAATTTACCATTCTCCACGAGATCACCACTAACGTCCTCGTTCATTACATATCCTCGCGACAATTTCCTTGGAATGCTCCTGTGCCAACAACTAGACAATAATAAACGAGAAAGCGGCTCAAAGACCAATCGGCACAACCACCAACACATATCGCTTATCGTCACAATTGAGACACGACAATTTCAGCCCCAAATACCGTGTCTTGGACCTCGACTAGAGTCTCCGAGTGTCGCCTCAATGCAGCCGTCGCATTTCTTGAGATTTTAAAAATCTCAAGAGCACTGGTAGTCCAGTTACTCTCGGCCAGCGAATCATTGGCGCCTCAACCATTAGCCGTCATCGAGTCACGAAGGACTCAATTGGCCATATAATCCACATAATCGCAATCCCGGAGAATACGATGGCCTGGTGAACAAGTGCATTCGGCCGTCACACACGACCAACCCAACAAGGACAAGTTATTCGACTGCACTAGTTGCACTTAATTGGTGGTTGCGGGCCAGCTTAAGGCCAGTTCACACTGGGGCCAAATCTGCCAAACTCCGCGTATCGATTTGCGCCAAACGTGCAGGCTCGCGGCAGTAAGAAGTAAGTAAGGCATCCGACAGATTTCGCCAATGTTCATTAGAGTTGCGCCCAGAGCACTCGAGGCCGCTTAATGAAATAGCATTGTAACGCCGTTGTGGGAGGTGGCTTTATTGGCAGGGACAATGCATTAGAGGTGTCGCAGCATTCGTGGGGAATGCTTCTTCGTATGGGGAGGAGGCACTTGTTTTCTCGCAGGCGTGCGAATTTTGATGCGGAACGCGTTGGCAAGAGGACCGAGTGGCATTTTGCGATCCTTGAAGCCTCCACTACTCCTATTGGCAGCACTTTCTCCTTAAACTCGTATCGCGCGACTAATTACTTTTGTCAACATCGGATAAAAGTCTTTGATAAAACAGTCGAGCCCTTTCGCAAAGTCTACTCCGCAGTCTCGCCGCACCTCCATTACGTTGTGTCGTGTGTGTGCGCAGCGTAGGTGTGACTGTCTCGCGAGGCGCCGGGCCATCGATCCCAATCAATCGCGAGCCAATGGGCAAATAAGCCGAGAATATGCATATCCTCGTGTGCAGGCAAACATCCACTGGGCTCGTCGTGTTGCTTAAGCCAGCTGGACGGGGCCTTGGGAGGGGACTGTGGCATCTTGTTTGAGCAGCTCGTTAATGGCTAATTCGGCGGCATTGAGGGGCATTGGGCGTTATTTGGGTGCCAGGGATATCGCGTGACTTGATTGAAAATGTAGTTGAAAAAGGTCGAGTGGGTTGCACCGAGTGCAGTTGTGTATAAAGCTGGAGGGGTTTGATAAGAATGAGGGAGAGAGTGCAGCAGGTGGCATTGGCGGTGGGGCGTGCAGTGAAAATTGCAGGGAGGCATCTGAGGAGGCATCTGAGGCTCATGTAATGTGGGATTTGTCGGGAGATGATGTTGTTTTAATGGGGATAAATGGTTGGGGCAGCGCGGGAGGTGAGGGAAGTGATGAGGGAGGTGGATGAGCGAGCGAGAAGTTGAGGTTTGTCGGAGGTTCGAGGGTTGTTGTATGCAAAGTCGGCGAGCGGGAGATTTGGTGGAGACGCTGAGATTGTGGAGGGATGAGGGTGAGGGTGCGTGAGGCGATTTGGCTTGTGGGTGAGGGAGTGTGAGGAGTTTGGAGGGGGGGTTGTTGTGCAGAGTCCATGTGGGTTTCGAGGGAAAATGAATTGGCTGGAGGAGGGGAGTGGGCATTGCTTGTGACAAGAGGTTGAAATGGGTGGCGATCGGGGAAATGGTCGAAGGTAGTATTGGTTGAAGGGGGTTAATGGGTGAGAGTAAGGAGTGCGTGGGTCGGTCGGAAAGCTTTTTGCTTGAGGGAGTTGTGCGGTGGTCGGAAAATGATGAAGGCTTGAATTATTGCGGGATAATATGGATTTACGGGTGGAAAGTGGCAAGGTTGGTGGTGATTGGAATGGGAAATACGGGAACAAGTTTTGTCATTTTTCTTGTGCGTTTGGTGATTGGGAGGAGGCCAGTGCTTGTTTTGATTTACCATTTATTTAATGTCTGCCCGGGCATTTCCGGCTTTTTCTACTTGAAAACTTTAATCAGAGTTTGCGGCTCTCGCTGGAATTCGGGTGAAATTTCCACTTGCAGGTAAAGTCTTTGCTGTGCAATGTTTTCTAATGTTGTATTGAGAATTCAATATTGAAATAATCCCATAAATAGTGGTAGAGGCCAATCTGAGCTGGAAATTTACATATTATTTGATGTCTTGCGTAGCTTGGATATAATGGAAAGCTCCTCTCCTCTGCGTTTGATCCTTCACTGATAAATGTGTGTATGAGCATTATGAAGCATCGAGTTAATTGAAAATGGAAGAGTTAGTGTAAAAGTTGTCGGTGCGAAAAACTTGAATATTTTATCTCTCTCTCTCTCACTCTATGCTAGCACGAACCTCAAATTGCCAGATAAATTTGAGAATTATTAGAAAGTACAGGGTAGATGAGAAAGTGCTAATGAAAGAGATTTTCCCGATTTAAGAGAAGAAAAGCGTATAATATTAAAAATTAATGGCCGTCACATGGACAAACAGCTTATATTTGCTCCCATTGCCTTTAAATATATACGAGGCAGTTGAGGAGGGAAGGTCGATGGAGAAAGTTGGAATGATTGTCAGTTGTGTCTGTGCATCGACTGCAGCCAACACAAAAAGTTCACCACGCCCACCCCCGCGCAAACATTGATACGGCGAAAATGTGCGTAGGGTAGTGTGTGCTGGGCTGGAAAAGTTTTTCACGAAACTATTACTCGGACCGCTATTTCTTAGATGGATGGGAGCTCAAGTGTTTTACGCAGTGTCGACATCATAACTTTGATCTATTTCGAGTAATTTTCACAGGCGGAAAAGATTTGTTTAGCTTCAACAAGTTACGGGGGCAAAGTCTTGTCGAGTTATAAAGCTATTTGAGAATCTTGGGATTTTCTTCACATGAGAATTTGCAGAACGATAAAGTTTGAAATCAATTTTCGTTTGAAAGTTTAAGAGTCAAGTTCTTTTCGGGCTTTAATTAATATTGTAATTCGAAAACTTTGGACGTTCGGCTTTTTGTCCAAAACTTCTAAACCAGCTCATTTGCATCGTAATGCCGAGGCACGTGAAATACGATACTCTAATTACAAATTCAATATTCTCCCCTTTTTCGGGATATTGTTGAGGCTGCTGGCAGTTACTCAACTAATCATAAGCTGCATGGGTAAACACGAGTATTGGAGTCAAATGGAGTCAAATGGAGTCAAATGGGGGGTCAAATGGGGGGTCAAATGGAGTCAAATGGGCATTGGAAAAATTACAGGGGAAAGAGGTCGAGCGACGCTTGTTAAATTTATCTTTTATATAAGATTACAGGCAGCATGAAAAATGTTTGGACCTAAATGATTCAATGGCCGGTTTGAGCCGGTTGCTCGAAAAAATTTGCCCGAATCAAGCTCGCACATATTCGCGAAAAAGTGCTCATCCACCCAGTTTCTCTGCATTTTCATCTTCGCCGTCCAAATGCTATTATTATTATTTCTCGGACAGGCATTGCTAAACGTTTTATAAATGAGCTGATGATTATGCAGAGTATCACGATGCCCGAAAAGATAATGTTTTTCTATTATTATACAAGCAAACGTTCACATTGGCAAGCAACGATTAAGTGAAATTTACTCAAATTGGCCTGTAGATCGATCTTTTGGCGCAAAAATGCCGCAATCATTGGCCGAGTTCGAATGCAAACGTATATTTCATATTGAAATAGAGCGGACGTGAATTATTATTGAACATGGTTATTCCAGGCACGCATATTATAGAGACATTTTAGCTTTTTATGGGCAGAAGAAGATCTCAATTGGCTTGGGACACGAGTGAAATGATCGTGCGATGACATCTCAACGCGATTATTAATGACATTAAAAATACGAGGGTATTTTTATTAATAAACAATTGGCGTTGGAGTTGAAATAATTTAATCATTTAATAATTTAAAGGAAAATCATAATCGACATTTTACTATTGGCTTTATCGTTGCCACTTACTCTCATTGTTGCATTGAGCATTGTTTTTCTTTGTATTTCCTTGTTTTGTTCATGGGTAATAAATCTCAGGAAAATGCAGTGCAAATTCAAGTTGGGCAATGTCAAACCGAGGCTTACATCCACCAATTGCTGTTAAATCAAAGTGGCCGTCGAATTTTCAGCAAACGGAGGAAAAAATGCTCCCTCGTTACGGCTATTACAATCGTCATTTAAACCAAATGTCTCGGCACTGGATTACAATGCACTCTTGTTACACACGACGACAAACACGAGATCTTACTCGGCGGGCCAATTTATCCATTTGGAATGGCAGAAGCCCGCGTGGTTTGCAAAAAAAATTGCACAATTCATCTCTCGCCAGCGGAATATTCAACGACCGACCGACCGAATCTTGGTAGCTCGTGCTTTTTTCTATTAGCATTTATTAGCATTCGTTATTACTTGGAGATTTGCATCTCTCGACGATGCAGCCGAATGCAGAACTATTCAGACAGTGGATAATTAATTGTTACGTTTTATTATTTATGGGGATGGCGGGGCGAGGCAGTTGCCTCGACTCGGTAATTCTGTAGTTAACGCAAATGCTGAGATGAAAATGTCACTGCGAATCTCAGCTCACTTTCAACGAAATGCAATTGCAATCGCTCTGCTCTAGCCCTCTTAATAAATCGTTGGATTATTTAGGAATTTCGGCCAAGAGTCTCTTAAACGTGTCAAATGTGAGTTGACAGGGTCACAAGTCGCCACATTTCCAGGCCTCCGAGTCTTTCAAGTCTTCGTCTCCAACAAGACTTTATGTAAAAGTGACAGATCAATAAATTGACAACTCAAACTGCGTTTGCGCCCACGCGTATTTGCTCTTTCAAATCTTCCTTGCGTTCGTCGCGCGAAATTAAAGCGACCATCCGCTGGCCAAATGCACGTGAAATTCGCCAGATGCGCGTGTCAATTATTATTTTTATCAACAGGCAGGTCAATAGCCCTGGGCACTCGCCAATACACACAAAAACAATGCAACTTTTCCATATGTCGCCAGCTTAATTTCAAATGTACTCGAAAGCTTTAATACTGCGAGCCAGTATTTGTCAGCCTGTCACCGAGCCAAAATATACTTTTTCTATTAGCCTTCGCTTTGCCCGCATTATTTCTCATTAAAATCCACGCTCAGTCTCCCATGTAATATCATATTCGCTCATTATTATTACTCGACCCACCCCCACCCACCACCACCGCCGCTGTACTCCCCGTAGAATGCGAAACTTGGCATTTTATTTATCAATGTCGGCACGAGCCTGTCTATACTTTCACACGGATAGTTACGCAATAAAAACTTTTGCACTCTTTATATCATTTATTCCTCGAGATTTCGCCAATGTTTATGCCTTCTATTCGCGCGCTAACAACGCTGAAACGCCCCGACGATCCAATGCACACACACCCACACACACACATATATATACGTTGGAAGATGTTTTACGTGATGACTATCTCGCCCGAAATCCCTCCTCCAATCTTTACATTTCAATTATTAACTCCCTCCTCCATACAATCCAATGCACACCATATTTTCTTCACACCAATTGCCCAAATCCATTCTGCCTTTGGCGGAAACTTGCCCAATCAATTGTCTCCGGCTGCCACAAGCCTAATCAGTCCTGCGAACCACGTCTCCTCGACTCAATACCACTTCAAGTGATTATTGTCTTTTCTAATCATTTCTAATGCCATTTTCCCAGTCTCGTTCGACGCTCAAACCTTTGTACCCCACCCACGTCTATCCACCATCCCACCCGCATCCCCCATCTTATGCATTGTTTTGGCTGAAGAATCCCAAGCAGTCGCTGGCTGCCCGAATGCATAAGCCCGGACACAGGCGAGTGAGGCGAGGTCGTTTGCTCCTCCTCGTTCATGCAGTAAATAAATCTGTCAGTCTCTTGGAAGGGAAGAGGACAGAGGCGGGAGACTCGCGCGATGCTACGTGCCACGACTCCTCATTCCCTCCCCACTTTGCTTGGGTAAAAAACTTGAAAAAAAACTCGCAAGCAGGCACAGGCCACTGGCAGCTCCATGCCGAGGCGAAAGAAAAGGCGGAAAAGGCGGAAAAGCCGACGAATATTCGTCGCGAGCGGGCCGATGAAAATTTCAAGCGACGCATGCGCGGTGAGCATCTGCTGCGGGTGAGCCTGGCCGCGGTGAAGCCATGCGAGCTGGAAATTTCGAAAATGTATATTGTTTTCTCGGGAGGTCTGGCCACGTGACTTGCCCCACTCGAAATTCGCTCGAGGGGAGGAATTTATTGATAGCGCCTTATCAAGTCTTGTAAAGTCCTTGTTTTAATAAGGATGAGGCGTTTCTCTTTTTTTTTCCATTTCCTTACAGAGTTCGAGTAGCGCCAATTGTCAATGTTGAATGAATAATTGCCGAGGCCAAGTATGAGTTTGCCAGAAGAGTTGCTGCTTTAGATGTCGTTGCAGGCCATAAATTGAGATGGACTGATAACGCGGCGATTTCCGGTTCTTATCGCCATTTAATGCCGAGTGCCTCGACTGGCAAGCGCGTTAACGTTGGTCTTGGCATTCGTCCGTAATCACGTGGGCGATCCGTAATCATGTGGGGGCGGAAGGGCGAGGGGGGGGGATACGGTTATTATTAGGAAAATGCGTATTATTAGCAATGAATGGGTTTTGGTGAAAGTACCCATGGCGACGCTGCATTTCCCGTTGAAAATGGCGTAAAATGTCCGAGGATAACGCGCATAAGGAGATTATTACAGTTGTGCACAGGCAGTTTTATCGGCTTGTACACCTCTTAGCGACCATTATCGTTTTGCCATAATTGAATTGTGTCATATCAGACTATGGTTAATATGTCTAAAACGCATTGTGAGAAATATAAGTAAACACTTCCCTGGCCGACTGCATTATCAATTGTCATGAGACGATATCGTCTCCGGTGTCAAATATCCGAGATGAATGTGTTCTTTACATAATGAAAAGTTGAAAGTGAAAAGCAGTGCTACAAGTTTTAGTCCACGTCGGCTCGTCGAAACGGTAATAATTCGCTGCCAATGAGGCGCTCGTGGCTGGTGAAAAGAGTCGGTCGGGAAATTCCGAGACGTCGCGGCGCACTGGCCAGCTGCATCGCTCAAGTGTACTTGAAAACTTTAGTGACAATAGTGGCGCACGAGCGGTTTAATTGCCGATTAGAGTGTTATTTGCAATGAGGAATTTGGCAGAATTTCCCCTCCAACGGGGAAATGATTTTTCATTCGAGGGAAACTGTGCTCCCACCTGGCAGTCCGTCCACACATGGAATTACCGGCGTAACATGCAATTATTGCGCATTGTCTAAGATTTGAGACTCGATGTAATTGCGAATGTGCAATCTCGTCGTTTAAAAATCTGTCCAATAAATGCCGACTTTGCCATTTGTCTTTGCCCAACTGATAAGGACCTCTTCCCCAAGTGCCTGTAAATATTATAATAATCGATAAATTTTGCCGCGAAAATATGCAATTAACGGCAAATGTAACGTCCAACGGCCAATATTTTTGCCTCAAAAATATAATTAAATCGACCCAAAAACGTAATTAAATCGACATCGAGCGCTTAACCGCGATTATTTATAACACCGACAATTTAATCGTTGTTTGTATTATCATTGCCAGTTTTAATTCCGCTTAATTGAGTCTGCATTCGTTGATACATACACTCCACGGGCTTTCGCAAAATTCTAAATTTTAATTTAATTCGCCTAATGAATAATACATCTCTAAAGCATTACATGCCGGGCCCGAGCAGTTGCAAGACTCGCGGAATCTTCGACACGAGATTAAGAATCAAAAAAATTAAGCCTCAAATATTATTTTCTCAATCACCAGAATCAATAAAACCCAACAGTCCCCCCCCCCCACCCACGCACCACCAACACCACCACCGCCACTGGCTTCTTACATTACGCCGCGCAACGCCAATTACCCGAAAGACCGCCAGGTACTTCCGGTGGGCTTAACCTCGGGAAATTCGCTTTTCAGCTGCGCCGCCCCACACCAACCTCCAAGGTCCAGAAGGTCAGTGCCTCGCGCCGTGGGTAAACCGAGCACAAACACTGGCCACATTTAAAAGTATTATGCTTTGTTTATCTACTGCGCCGCACCAAATATCCTCTCTACTCGTCGTCATCCCCCCCCCCGGGCCACCCGGACGCACACACCGGCCCAAACCCACACACTCGCCCGACTGACCGAGCCACATTGACAAATGAAGCGAGCCCCATATTGTGGCATAAGTACCGTGAATTCAACTGGTATTATGCTACCAATATGTGTTTCGTTACAAGAGAAAAATGCACGTTGCGACGAGGAGCTCCACCAGGAGATGGTAAGTGGCCGAAATTCCGGCGTCCAGGAGTCCGCCTTTCGATTGACGAGCGGCTGAAGCAGCAGCAGCAGGGGGAGGGGGGAATAAAAGTCAAGCTGCCGCGGATTTTCGTATCGGCGCAGACTCGCGGTCGACCTTGCCAATTGTCATTGCGGCAGTTTGCCTTCCATCGCGCCTCATCCAACCGAAATTCCTTATCCACGAACGACCGCCGACCTCCCCACTATCATCTCCTCACTCTCGCTCGACTGTCGCCCAGTCATAAACACCAAATCGCCATTTAAGCTCGCTGCACTTGCCACTGCTGCATTGCATACACACACACACGCACACACCCGCCTTCCCTCCCGAACTCGAGAGCCACTTTCCTGCCTCCTCGCCTCATCCAACCTCCGCCACCACCTCGCAATAATGCGATTAAACGCCAAATTCCCCGACTGCCCTCGCCATTTACCCGAGCATTATTACTATCCGACATCGCCTCTCTGCTGAATTCATCGCCACCTCGCATCCTCACCTAACCGCCCCCTCCCAACATTACCCAGACGCTCCTGCCTCATATAAATAAATTATGAAACTTCTCGCCAAAGTCGCGCCTCGACAATGCAAACGGCCGCACACCTCAACCTCTCCGCCTTTCAATACAAGCACTTGGTCCAGCGGCACAGACCCTCAAGGCCAAGGGCAACCGGAGCCTCCAAGCTGGACATTATCACGTTCCTCGCGTCGTTTGCCAAGCAAAAATGCCGACGCCTCGGGCCAACGTAATTTCGGATCGCTGAAAGCCGGCAATTCGCAGGCCAAGGTGGAGGAATCCATTTCTAGATCACTCGAGGAGGACATGACCTCTAAGACGCCGCCGAGGCAAATTGCCCCGAGTGCGGCCCATTGCAGCAGCTTGGGCCTGATGATCCGCGCGGTCGGGGCTGCCAAGTCCGCGGCAGTTGAGGATCGAGTGCCATATAATAACGATAATAATCATAATAGCGACGACAATGATGACGATGACGATGAGGATTACGTAACGGCATGGTAATGAAGGATGGTAATGACGGTGATAATTGGAGTGTTCGTGCGTGCGTGTTGCGGGCAGGTAGTGCGTGACGTTTGACGAGGTGAGATTAAAAGACGAGAATTTTTCACGCCCCTCGTGATTTTGGACTTGGCGAGTTATCGGGCGCGGAGGGGGGGGGCAACGAGTGCGGCTCGGCTGATGAGTGGCGTCGTTGAAAGGCTAATGCAATTGCCAGAAGAAGAAGAGGAGGAGGAGGGAGAAGAAAGAGTGGACTGGTGGTGCGTGCGCCTGTTTGGCATGGAAATTTCGGATGTTCGAGTGAGAAGTCTCTCGTATGATCCTTTAAGGAGTGAAGAGACGCGGGAGGATTCGGTAAATCGTGGATCGTCGCTGGATTATTTGATTCTCGTGACTGGGAGTGAGCGAGTGCTTAGTAGGTACGGGACGCGAGGTAATTGCTCGTGATGATTAAAATGATTGCTGATGATACGTGATTTTTAAGTATGACGTTGTGGCCTTGTGACTGACGCGAGAGAATTTCTTGGGGTTATTGGTGGGCTCGTGGAATGAATCTTTAATCTGCTGATACTCGGACTGCGTCTTGGCGATTGTGAATTTGGTGGGGGGAAAGGATCAATAGGCCTTAGAATTAAAAAGTGTATTGATCCAAGACGGGGCTTGTTAGGTAAAAAATTATTGCGCGGTCTTTGAGATTCGTGCGTTGACCGATAATTTTTCTTCTCCTTGTCTATCGTGTGGTCAATGTGGTTTGTCACTGTTAAAATTGCACCTTCTTTGGCAACTGGATTGCTGGAAAGTTGCAAATGAAAGATAAAAGGTACGACGAATGTGGCGGTGCTCATTAGCTTGGCCTTGCGAGTGGCTGTGGTGGCAAAAATGCCAAAAAATAATAATATCCGCGAGCTAGATGAAGTATTTGTAGTGAGCATAGTTTCTTAACACACATCTCAAATAGTTTGCGCAATTATGGACAGAGAGCAGCTTGCGGAAAGTTTTCGAGATAACGTAATGGATAACTTCATGAGCTTGGCGACGTTAGCGATCATACTTGGGGAATAGTTGTTGTTTGGTGGAAGTGTGAGTGGCTCGTGTGTGTGTGTGTGTGTGCTCTCGTCGTAATAAAAGGACGCGAATTTTGTTGGCCAAGAGATCGTGATTTCGGTTGGAGAAAAGTCTTGGCGAGCGAAGGGATAGAATTTCGACGGACCTGGGTATAATTTTCACGGATTATGCTCCTTCGCAGTGAAAATAAAAGGCACGAGGATCCATGAGAAATCATTTTAAAAGTTTTGGCGTATACGCGTCGAAATTATGTATTATTAGTGAGAGCGTGGAATATATTTATTTTTACAATTCGTTGCATTATCTATTGTTTGTTCAGGGCGATAAGAGACATTTTTAAATGATTTTTCACAATGACGCTCGATGGTCTTTTTAAAAGCCGATTATTCCACTCGAAAGATTAGCAAATTACAGAATGTTATCTTAGCTTCTGCGTGGCTAGAGCTTTAATCAACGAAAAATCCACTACATTGCCAATAGCCAACAACATCAATTCTAAAACTGAGCGTCAATATGTCAATAATTAAGGGTTTAATGGCATTTACGTGAAGATGACAAAGTATGAGCCAACGACATTGGCGATCGTAATTTTAAAATTCGATCTTCTCCCAGGCGTTTACAGAGCCAACCTCCACCAACTTTTCTCAACTTTTATCCCCATGGCTCACTTACTTAATAATAACTAATATAACACATAAAATATGTACTCTCTCTCTCTCTCTGTTGGAGATTCTGTCGAGAAATCTCTTGCGAGTGTGTTTAGAGTCACGACCTTTTCCTTGCCGAAAAAAGGCATCGGCAGTTCAGTTTGAATAGAGCGATCAGACCGGTTATACTTGGTTTAATTCAAGCCAGCAGACTTTTGATTATTCGGTTCAATCAACTCCAATTTGAGACACAATTCAAATTAGGCTAAACAATTCATCTCAGTTTGACACCCAACACAGCAATAAGCCGACGCCATTGTTTAAAAATTACGCCATTTCTGTTCTTATACATCAGTTTCCATAGTGCAACCCAGCACAATCAACATTCAACCATATTCTGTAATTACTGCGCATACACATTTATCGTTTAATAAACCTACTTTTAGTCTCCAACGACAAGATCTGCTCAGCCAATGACACCCATTTCTCTCTCCTTTCACTATCTCCTTATCTCCTTATTACACCCGCGAGAGAAAACTTACAAATATTACAATCACTCACATCGACCCCCTTTCCAACAACAAGGCCCTCCTTCGCAATCAATCTCATTCCAATTATTCCCTCACCACCCCATCCCCTCCCCAAGTACCATGAATTCGGATGCTCACCATCGACCATATTCCATGACAAGATTCCCCCACGCATTTCCCTCCCCAGAAATCCACTTTATGCATTTACGATTTAACCTGGCCATCGCTGCCGGGCCTTAGTTTTCACGCGAATTCACGTGAATTCCGAGGTCCTATTGCCAATCGATTAACAGGGCCAATCTCACTCTCCGCAGTAATGACTCGCTGATTACACATGAGGCCTTGAATAATTATGGCAAAAAAAAAAAAAAAACTCAAAGAAACGCTGCCCACTAGTCTTGTTGCTTCTCGTGCAGCCGACGATGATTGCCGAGAGTGGCCGACGTTCGCCAAGCCTCCAAGCAATGAAATAATAATGGTAGCCAAGCATTCCTGTCCATCTTTCCTTTGCTTACGAGGCCGAAAACCCCATTGTCATTGCACACCGAGAGAACACAGCAAAGTGCTCAACCATTGACAATGCATCGACAATTTTTCCATCCCCGCCTCAATCAATGAGCACACCAAACGAATCCCTTCACCGCCCAGCAATTAGCAAGATTCGAGCATCAATTATCCGGCAAGTATTATATAATCCTTCCGCATAATTTGCAATATTGTGCGATAAGTGGTTTGGTTGTGCGACATCCGCGTGGGCGTAATATCAATGCAATCATCGCGCGGCAAATTCGCCGAAATGCGCGCGGAAAGCCATTTTCGGCCTTACACTCCTCTCTCGGCCATAAAGCACAAGCACAAGCCCCGAGGGTATACAATGTGCCCAACAATATTTCGACGTGGGAATTAAAAAGAGGAGTATCCGAGCGGCTGCGATATATACTTTTATTATTTCGATCGAGAAAAATGGTGCGGCCCCGGCTGTGTACACACACACGTAGGTGCATGCATAGGCGCATGCACACGGACACATGCGTAGTGGGTGTACGTCGGGCACTTTTATGGCTTTGGTCTCATCAGTGGATGTTTGTTTGGTCAGCGGGTGACACTATTCTTTGATTTTTAAGAGTGGTAGTAGTTGAATGGTGTTTTTGTTTTTCCGCCGTGCTCTTTATGAAATTGCGTGGCATGTAGGGTGGACTAAAGCGAATAGGAAAATCGTAATGAAAAACGTGAGGCTAAAGTTAATTTTCCACCCCGCGTGTCTGGGTGTGGGGAAAATTTTTCAAAATTTCTAACTCACTGGCATTGCTCATGCTCACGAGGAGTAAAAGGTATTGGTGTGGAGGAAAGTAAGAGGCAAGTAAATGGATTATTATTAGTTGAAAGACTGTGTACAATTTGCACCGCCAATGGATAAATAATAAATAATAGAAGCGAAATGTATGCTTCAATGTGCAAATATGTACGCCGCTGCGTATATGAATTTCTTATCAAATATTTGGCAGATTAAAGTGCGGAATGCACATTTCCTTGTCGATGCCGACTTTAAGTGATAAGCAATTACATGGCATAGGCATTAGTTGTCGGGATTGCTCTCGTCGCATGTAAACGAAGCTTCCGTTTTTCCTTCTCATATTTCGAATTAAGAAGAACTTGTGCTCGATTATTCCTCGCGGGCAGAAGCTCAACTTTATTGGCAAATAAGCTTGCAAATAAAAGACGGTTCGATAAGATGGAAAAAGCCGCGAGTGGCCGTCCGTTTGCAAGGGAGGAATTTACTTCTCCAGAAATCGGAAAACTTTCGTAACAAGGAAATAAAGAGGAAAGATGAAGAAAGATGAAGAAGCGTATAGATGAGGCCAGCACAGTAACACTTGCAAACTTTGTTTGGCCAAGGCTTTTCACGAGGAGATTACGAGTCGATGTTGAGCCCAAGATTTTTGAAAATCATCTCTTTTGGATGGATTTTTGAAGGACCGCAGGAGAAAATCAGCTTTTCTCGCGTAGCTGGAAATGCGAAAACCTCGTCCCCTCTCTACTCTCCTATTATTGTCAATTTCTGTGTTTTGCCTTCACTCGTACGCGAGAGTGTAATTTAAAAGAGAGAGAGAGAAAAAAGAGAAAAGAAAAGCAAGAATTCAGACACAAAAGCACACACGAGACCAATAAATGGAAATAAATTGAAAACACATCCGCATGCACAAGACTATTAAAGGCAAAATGTCGATCCATGGACAATCGCAAGCACATCTCCATGACACAAATAACCTTTGATCTTTAATCCTAATCACTTATTTGCAATGCCATTTCTTCCATTATTTGGTGAGACATATTTCATAAAATTTCCTATTTATCATAATATTTCAAGCTATAGTGGACAAAAATTTTGCCCACGACACCAACAAATACAATAACGTTAACTCTTTGCTTACACCATCATCACAATTAACCCTACAATCCACCTTCACTGCACTTACCCTAATACTCATTATTTATTGCGCAGCTACTGTTGCGGTATTCCACGTGCGTCTCTGCATAAACTTACAATAAGGTCGTAATGGCATCTCAAACGACCTCGGCAAGGACCGTTTAATCAAGTAATCCATTTGCTGCTTACCTGGACCACGAGCATCCCCTTCCAATTCAGAGTTTCACTCAGAGTCTTGCGATACTTGTTTCATTTGACAATCGGCTCAATTAACAAAATATTGATGCGATTAAGTAAGCGTGGTCCCGAATAAAAGTCCCGAGAGCGAAACGAGCAAAACTAAGAGAAATGGGAGGAGGAGAAATTTAAGGGAAAATGTAAGACGGGGGGGGGGGAATGTAAGGGGTGCGCGGATGTTTAATAATCTCGCGGTGAAAGTTGGATCTAATTACCGGCACTCCATCCTATGCGGCCAGCATAATAAAACAAAAAAGTACTACGAATGTAGAGAGGATAGAAAACTTTTCTGGGCACACTCGACGATGTGTAATCATCGATAAAATCCCACTCAACAGCCTTATTATTTAAATTCGTGGATTATTATTATTATTAAATTATTATCGTTCTTATTATTACTTTTACTGTTATGGCTAATGTTTTCAAGTCAAGATAAGCGTAATTTAAGAAGATGTAAATTAACCGAGTAACATTTACGCGCGCACACACACACACAGTTGTCTGTAACCGTAGTCGGAGGAATCATGCCTTTTACAATTAGAGCACATAGATATTTGCAAATTATTATAATGTAATGGCGGCGTGTACCTTTACGTGTTTGCGCATACATCTGCATTACGCTTTAATTATATTAGAGGGACGTTGCAATATTATATTTATGATCATTGACGCGAATGATTTGTATCGTTACGGCCGACCCATAAACATTCCATTACGAAACAGAATAATAATTAAATAATGCACTTCCCGCTGGCTTTTCTATTTAAGAGAATTTATTAATAAATACTAATATCTTTTGGCATTCAGGGTAAATAATTTCATAATTCCAATAACCGGATAAAACGTCGCATTGTCATAACGTTCAATGAATATTATTGCGTAAAAGCATGCAACAGTGATTCCATATAAGGATAAGGATTCTTGTATTGCCAGTGTATAAGGTAATTAACAATTAACAATGTGAAATGGAGAAGAGCCAGTGTCTTGACGTTTTGTCTCGACTCTCCCAACAACAGTACATTCGCACATACTTGAAAAAGAAATTGTCAACTCCACATTTCCTTACATTCTTTGCACACGCCGGCACACGCACCGACGCACACACACACACACTATTCGCAAAGTTTCAAACGAAATCGCATAAGTCTGCATTATACAAAATGATACTACAACTTTACTTAACTCACATGATTTACCAGCATTTGCACACCTCTACTTATGTTATTAGCATTCAATCAATTGCATTCTCAGTTGCATTAAATTTTAAGCCAAACATGTGTACTTCATCGGCCGGCAACTATTACTATTACAAAGCTATCGAGACAATTCAATTATGTCGTGCAACAGAAATATCTTTTCTCCCTAAGGCGAGGGCTCAAACCTCCCGAAAACAACAACAACTCCAAGCTTCTCCCACTGCCGTTGCTACATCACCCACTACAGCCACTATTGACCATCTTGACAATGCCAACAACTGCCAATGCAACTCTAGTCTTCAACAGCGAGAAACATTTAAACAATACTCGAGCATCGGTTACTCCCCAACACGATATTCTATGCCAAATAGGCGGTCGATCGCTATATCCTGACACCCTGACGTTTATTACGAACCTCGCGGCTAAGAATGCAGAATTGAAGCTCCCATGCCCGATCTTGGATCTGGAGGAAAAGCCAATGGCGACATTCGTTGCTTGGCATCTGCCATTCGTTCGAGTCGAGGGTCGCGACGCCTTGGGAAAGGGAGATAAAATGGGATAAAAAGAGATAAAATGGGAAGAATGCAGGGCAACAACACCGCGACGCGGACTTGTTCATTATTGATTTGAAGGGCCATTTGCCTCTCTGCGAAAACTTGTCGGCCGCTGGATCATGTTTTGCAAGAGGCCCGAGGAGGAGGGTCAGCCATACGTGCATGTTGAGCGGGTCGAGGAAAGGGAATCTTAACCGCGAAGGGGTGATGGGGGGGGGCAGTGATACGTCGTGAGGTAGGTGGGCAGGTAGGTGTTGCAAAGAGATAGAGTTGGACGGTCAGTGTGCTATTGCGGGTAGGAGGGCTGTCGAGAGTGGGTGGGGGTGGGGGTGAAAATATATTCGAGGGAGTGAGTGCCACAGAGGGTGGGCAATGAGACTATATTAATTGTCTTTTGGCCTTTTAGTGAAATTGTTGGTGAATGTGCGCGAGTTTGTTATAAAGTTGGATAATCTTTTAGAGGAATGTGGAAATTGAAGGGAATGGGGAAATCGAGTTAGATTGTTGGGCCCGTTGTCGGGGCTATTGCGAGAAAATGGACTTTTTGGGCTCGCTTAGGACGCACAGTGTCATTGATTGAATAATCTGATAAGCAAACTGACCGAATGGGAGCAACTCGCGAAAAGCGCATGGGGCGAGCACTAATGGGGAGTGGGAAAGTGCTGGTAAGCAGGAGGATCGTGGGGGGGTGGGGGGAGAGTTCGCAGAAGTTGTAATGGGAGTCGATGAATTTACGGACATTTCAATACAAGAATATTGCAGATATTGCATTGGTTGTTGTTATAATGTATTGGTGGTGCGGTGCTGTTGGTGGAGGGCTACATTGTCAAGTGCTTTTCTGTTTATTAAGGCGAAATTTAATGTTTGCTCAAGTTTTCGACGAGAGTGCTCAAGGAGCAATTTTATCAAGCACCAAGAGTTTTGACCTTTAAGTTGAAGGAAGAAGGTGTGTAGGTGCGAGGGCCAAGGCTTCCTTGCATTCCTAGCGCAACCGTGTGCGTCTATGCGCGTGTGCGTGTGTTTGTTCTATTTGATAACAATTTGTTAATAATTTTGCGCAGTCCCGTAATTGTAAACAATCGACTCCTCCAACGATATAACGTGGAAGCGGTTCGAAGAATTTATTGATACTGGGGTGGAATATTTATGCTCATAGGTGTGATTATAATGTCAGCCGAATGATGTCAATAAACATTGTATGTCGTTGAATATATGGTGAAATCTATATTGCAAGTGTAATCGGCTGCAAAGTTCGATGGGGCAGAAAAGAAAAGTGACTCTTTGGAGGAGGACACTCGATTGAATGAAGAGGGCGAAGCAAAAAAACAAAACCAATAGGAATTTTAATCATCGAATCTCAAAATCACCAAAAACAAAGTCCCCCGACAATTGTCCGAACTTTTATTCTCTGACTTTGACACGAATTGGTGTTCATTTACAAAGAGCCGGCATTCCAAGAACCACCAAAGTCAAGTCTCATTTATCGACACGTGACATGCTCGCTTTAGACACAAATACATTGCTTGCAATAAGCATTAATAATGACGGTTATGGCATTGTATCTACTCGCAATAATAATAATTTGCATTGAAATGCAAAGGAAATAAATCAACACGAGCTAAATTATATGAAAAATTATTGCGCGCCAACATTCGCTTTTCCCATACATAAAGTTGCTTTCATTACGACATTGGTACGGACAAATCGGGTGCTAAACAGTTGTACTCGAGCCCCGTAAGAACAAAGTTTCAACCTCATTTTCTAACATTAACGGCAATGACAATTTCCTCCAAACTCTCTGCAAATCCGTAAATATCTCCAACAACTCGCCTTCCTTCTCACCCAATCATGGCACTTTGCAACCTAAGCTTAAACACGCCTAAAGAAGCCAAATCATCGCCAATCATGCGTAGAAGCAATTTTCCATTTACCCAAGAGCTCCGTGAAAATCGCCTTGAAGGCTCAAGGTCGCGTGTCAATGCATAAAGTATCGAAGCCAAGGGAAAAGGGAGATTTTCTGGATTTTCTTGCGTCGCAGCCTGCCCTTTTAAACAAACAGTCAAGGTTCCCCGTGACGGACAATTATTAGAATTCCGAGATTTCAGCGGGACATACGTACACGCGTTTTTATCTCACTCGCGAATAATGTGGCGAAATGTCGGAGCCCTCGAGAAGTAAGGAGGTGGGGTGAAAAGATTGGAGTGAGGCTTGGATCCGACTCGATTGGATCATTGGGAGGGAATTTTGAAAGGAGGAGGCCTGTATCGAATAGTTTTTGCCAGCTGTAAATGGATTATCTCTCTCTCGTCTTTGCGTTTATGCTTCCATTATCTCGTTCAGGCGAGAATCGAGAAAACTTTTTCTGCGCAGCGAAAGATTATGCAGGGATACGAGAATTTGTGCTCTCTCTCTCTCTGTCTCTCACTCGCTTACCCCACTATTATTACCTGTCAGTAGATAATATGCAACGAGTTTATGGGAATATTTCTTTTTTAGCCATGTCATTTACTCTTATTTGAGTATTTATCGGCTATTTATCAATTTATGTGTGATAAAAGGGCAGAATGTCCGTCAAATTAGGCCACGTAACATTAATAATTTGGAGGCATTTATTCGTTCTACGGCGAAAAATATTAATTGCGGGAAAAAAAATACATTTTTCCGGCCACTGAGTCGCAGCAAGCATTGGCTTTTCTCAGCAATGACAAGCTCGTGTAATTGTTATTTCGTTGCTCTCTATTTGCGAGTAGTGCATTGTGTTCCGAAACTATGCCAATTATTTGCCTATTCCTCCAATTACTCGTACAAAAATTTCATGAAAAATGCATATACGCTTAATTATTCGAGTGCACGAATAATATTGGGCAAGTATTGATCACGGGATTTTGGGAATAGAAATGGACAAGTGATTAGTTTGTAATGCGAATTGACCGAATGGAGGAAATGTCTCCTTTTTCGTAAAAGCATCCCCCTGAACTATAGGAAACATATTATTGCAGTTGTTGCTTATAGAATGGGAGGGTGGGGAATCTGTCCGGGTAGTGTCATAAATAACGAAATGGCGATGCCGGTTTAATGATTTTTCCGCAAAGAATAAATGACACTTGAGATAAGAACTTATTAATGCATCATCTCGAGAGTCGCAACAAACTCATTTCGTTTAGTGGATGTAAATCGAAATGGATTTTACAGGCCAATACGAGACGAGTGAAAAATATCTAACCCGATCGGTTGGCGGCAAATAACTTCTCACTCGGTAATTGAATCTAATTAAAAAGGCGTATCGTGTTACTTGAGAAAAACACACGAGGCCATAACAACGAAATAATTAACCTTCAGCCCCACGCAATAATAACTTGCCGCTACTCGTTCGCTTCCCATTATAATTTCATAATTACCAATTTTTTTTATGGTATCCTGGTCTTGGGATGAAATTACAGTGGTAATTCGGTGTCAAAGAGCTCCAAAGGTATGTGTCATTAAAGTTCAAGCAATCACAGGACGAGAACCATACGTGGCCTTAGAATTTTGCACTTTTATTGGCGGTTGGTGTCTGTCTGTCTGTGTGTGTCTGTGTGTCGTGTGTCTGTTTGTCATGTGTCGTGTGTGTGTACGTTGAGGGGTGTGCGGGGGGTTGGGAGGACATGTGTTAAACAGTATTTTTTAAAATGTCAACATTTTCTGATGATAAATAAGCATGACGCTCACGAGAAATGATTAATCGCTACTAAAATACGAGCAAACTGGTTGCCACGACCTGGGCTCAGAAATATATATGCCTGAAATAATTAAAGCAAGGAGATTTTTGACAATATTAATATCTCCAATGATGGGGACATATTGCCCTCGGGCCGTAATTAAGCTTCGCTGCAAAATGACAGAAGCGCCCGTGAAAGAAGATCAAAAATAACAGGCCAAAGTGTATCATCGACCATTACAAGAGAGAAAATTCATTGGCTTTGCTTTCCTCGTTTTGCCCTTCCACACCCATCAATACACGGTCCGCCAAAAATTCGACACAATTACATCAACATCTCGCTGTATTTCCTTGAGAAATCAACAACACTCGTATGCCGGCCACATTCCACAAACTAACGTGCAAAGAAATTTCCTTCCCTCCCGGCGAATCGACCTCGCCCATCGCCAGCCGCCAAATAAGACATGCAAGAGCCAACAGCCCACGTGACCACCACCGCCACCACCACCACCACCACCACCACCGCCACTACTACTGTCCGTGAGGACGAGCGTCCAATAAATGCTCGTTTGGGAGTCATTGTTACAGCGAATAACCTTGGGGATGAGGGGAAAAATACCGAGGACTCGAATTACACGGGAACAAAGTGCTGGGCAGGAAAGAGACGGGAAAAGCCTTCCGTCTCGCGAGTTAATCAATCACATTTTTTATCGTCCGTTTCGTTTTATTTAGTAGTAGTGCTTTGGTGCGCTCGTAGCGTCTCTCTCGTTTTTCTCTTGTTTTTGTCTTTTTGTTTTGCTTTTTTCGCCGAGGCGGAAGCAATAAATAAAATCCGAGCGCTGATAGTCGAAGCAGCATAGGGGGCGAGGAAAAGGAAAAGCTTTAAGGGAGACGAGCGAAAGCACGAAACTCCCTCTCCTGCCAGCTTTGCAGCGAGCTGATTTCTCTTTGGCGAGAGAGAGAGAGAGAGAGGGAGGGAGGGAGGGAGAGGAAGAGAAACAAAAGCCGAATTCGCTCAATTTGAATGAAGGCTTTGATCCATTTCTCTCCTCGGCAAGTTGCACTACCTTCCTCTCTGCGCGCACGCGCACATCCCTTATGTGCCGGGCGAGAGTTGCAACGCGAAAAAGGCGCAAAAATACGAAAAGTTACGGTCGATAAATGAGGCGCGCGTGCTTGCAATTACATTGTATTAGTGCGGGCATGTAATGTGAGTGTGGACCGTAGTTTGGAGGTTTTATGGCAGTTTAAGCGAGCGTGGGGCAACGTTAGCAACGCGACAAAAGTATATGACAAGTTGGCATAACTTGGACTTGCTATTTACTATTAGGGCCACAAGCCCAATGAAATGTTGCGCAATTCAATGGCAACCTAATTGATATGAAGTGCGCGAGTGTGCTTTATGAATTACCGCTGGGACTTGTTGGCATGATATCGCATTGCAGGTAGGAAATTAGCGAAGCGGGCGGACAAGTCAATATCGGCAATATTGACAATTCGGTTGTAATGTTATGGCTTACAGGATATTTGTTACGCAACGATCGCATAACGCCAAATCTCATGTTCCGAAATTGGTAATTTTCAGTTGCCTTTGACTCGAGGCCAATTGCGAAAATCTACAGCGTCATTTCACGCAAATGTGAAGCGTATCTTATGACATTCTCAATTGGAATATTCAATATTTTGTTAATTAATAGTATCCAAGTCTGACGGGAATATCTCTCACGGCTATGGGAATATTGTGTATTCGGCGCAAGTTCCTGGGCTCCGCTGCACAGAGTATATAAGTGTGCGTTGTCGGTGAAACTCTTAATCACTGCGATTAAAGCCAACACAGTCTTAAATATCCTCCACGGCTTGCACTTGATATTTGGATAAGGAAACTTATTATTATAACTTACTCTAATGCAATACGGCTCCTCTCTCTCGCAGCCTAGTTCAGTTCGGGGTATCTTGCAACAATTTGCCCAACACACACTGCTCTCCAAATAATCAAATATTGGCCTCAATTGTCAATCAACTTTCGACTCTTTCGCCACTATTTATGAGCATGCGCAGCTGCGGCTTGCCGAACCCTCAAATAATTCGCTGCGAAACAATTAATATCCGCCGACGTAATTTATGCAAAGCAATGTCGCAAGTCCAGCTACGCAAGTCCAGCGACGCTCGTTAATAAGAAACACGGGATAATCTCGTAAAGCTCGAGCAATTACCGCGAGCTTTGTTAAATATCGCGTGGCTCGCCCAGCGCCACAGGATCATATATCCTTCAGCCTGCAGAAAACATAAATCCAGGAGGGACCGACAATGGATATGCATATAATTAACGGACACTGGCTTGTTACAATTCCCCTCGACTCGACATTAGTTGGCAATCGCTCGGAAAAGTGCGCGCAAACGGCCTGAAAATTCATTAGTCATGCGCGTGAACTTGAATGCCATGCAAAGAATTTTGAGGTGAAGCTGCAATCGAATCTCGTTGCGAATCGCAACACAAGTACACGAGAGACGAGCCTCGGGTAAGCATCGGAAGAGGAAGCCAACAAAGATGAAAAAGGAGAGCTTTTACTTTTCTCTTCAAAAGGGTAATGAAAATATTTACCATGAGAGATTAGAGTATTGCTGCGATGCTGCAGGTCCACGACGAGGAACGAGCCGCCTCTTCCTCGCGGAACGCTTGTCTTGGTGAATGCAGAAATACACCTTCTGCGTCGGACGAGGCTATTCGATTAGATTCTCCTCGGCGCGCAGACAGAGAGAGAGAGAGCGACTGAGGAAGCGGGAGGCGAATCTTTTGCCATCTCCCCCGCTGAGGATTTTCTCAGGCTGAATTATTTAACGGTGAATTTAAATTTCTCGTTTCATGAAGATTTCTCGGATATTGAAAGGAGGTGAGCGTTCAACACAGTGTCACTCCATAAAGCCCAAGCAAGGCAATGTCCTTTACATCTAATTTATGTGATTTTTGTGCAAACCTTGCACATCACATTCCATAATCTGCCACGAAGAATGGCATACGTAGCTGACCAACTACACATCAAGCCAAGCACGTACCGTCTATTTGCAATCATTAAAATCTCAAATTCAATCAATTTGTGTAAAGAAAACCGTCTCTCGCCCCTTCATCCAATCAAAATAACGACAATTCTCAACCAAACCCAAACATTGCATTGACTCATGATCTTCCGGCAAAACTCTTTCCCACTCAACCTACATTATTCCATAAAGCCTTTATTATATTATAAATAATCCGCCCGGATAGCCAACTTTATTACTCGGACAAATCTCAATACCACCCACATTCAACCCAAATTACGCAACCTCTCCAGCCCTTGGATCCTTCAGCCAGCAGCAGACAATCAACAACATCCTGCGTCTCCTTTGTTGTCCCATCCAAACTTGGATCCTCTCCATCCGATTCTTCATCCCATTGATACTTGGTACTGGCAAGTACCACCGAGGAAACGAATGCACCGGCACGAATCCACAAAGCCCAAATCGGCCAATCACCACGTCCATTGGGTCCAGTCCACTCGGCCCAGACGCTCCTCAAGTCCCAGCCAGATCCCCATCGATCCCATCAACTGAATTCCAATACGCGCAAGCTACCAACTTTGGCAGCCCAGGCGAAGAGGCCCGGGAGCTCGAGTCGAGGTTGCTCGGATCTTCACGCCCACGCAAAGTGGCGGCGCACTACGGCAGCCGAGTATTCGCTTACTCGGAGCAAAAGTTTTGGCATTAGTCTGCCGGTGCCGGGGAACTAGACGATTGCACTTGCGAATGGCATCGTGGATTTCGCATTTGAACTGGAGAAAACATAATGAGAGCAGGGCAGCGGCCAAATGCCAAGCCTCCCGCGTTCGAGTGACGAGACCACCGGATTACGTGGGCGAAGAAAACTCTTTGGAGGCGCAGGTTGAGGAGTGAAGGGGCAGGTGCGCGTGCCTGGAAAATCAATGGCCAGGCTCGGTGGGCCGTGTGTACCATCTCGTTTGGTCGTAATCACGGGAGGGAGGCGAGGGTGGAGGGAGTCGGTGGAGGCTTGGGGGATGAAGCTCGAGGAAGAGGTTCGAGTGGAAGTAGCGTATGGCCGGTCGGGCAGGTAGGGCTGGTGGTGGGAGTGGTGGTGCGAGTCCGAAATGATGGGGCAAAGGCAGGAAGAGGAAGGTAGTGGAGGTAATGGGAAGAGTCTGAATCGGCAAATTCCCTTTCATCGGGGCTCGGCCGATGTCAAGAGGCCGAGGATGAGGTGTACGTGGGGGCCCGGCGCAAGGCAAAGTTAAAAATAAAAAGGCAAATGGGCGTTAAACTTTGGCCTTGGCAGCCGGATGCGAGGGGCGGGCGG